>JAJPUD010014370.1:11799-34549 GCA_023553655.1 Myrmecobius fasciatus | reverse complement strand
TATAATCAAAATTATCCATCTGGTGTTCAATTAGGAGTTCCAGATCTTCTTTGGACATAAATTTATTCCATCTCCACAGGTCTGAGAGGTAAAGTATATTACGTTCCTCTAACTTGCTTACAAAATCATTCTTTATATCTACATCTTGAACCCATTTAGATCTTATCTTGGTATGTGGTGTTAGGTATGGGTCAAGCCCTAATTTCTTCCACACTAGTTTCCAATTTTTCCAGCAGTTTTTGCCAAATAGTGAGTACTTATCCCAAAAGCTGGGGTCTTTGGGTTTATCAAACACTAAATTGTTAAGGTTATTACCTAGATTGTCCTGATAACCTATCCTGTGCCACTGATCAACTGCTCTATTTCTTAGTCTGTACCAAATGGTTTTGATGAACATTGCTTTACAATATAGTTTTAGATCTATCATGGCTAGGCCACCTTCATTAGCATTTTTTCCTTTAATTTACTCGAATTTCTTGACCTTTTGTTTTTACAATGAACTTTCCTAACATTTTTTCTAGTTTTGTAAAATAATGTCTTAGGAATTTGATTGGTATTGAAGTAAATAAGTAGATTAATTTAGGTAGTATTGTCATCTTTATTATATTTGCTTGACCTACACATGAACACTTCATATTTTTCCAACGAATTAGATCTGACTTTATTTGTGCGGATAGTATTTTGTTTACTTTGTTTACTTTGGTTTTTTTGTATTTACTTTGTATAGTTTCTGACTTTTCCTTGGCAGATTGATTCCCAAATATTTTATCTGTTATTTTAAATAGAATTTCTTTTTATATCTCTTGCTGCTGGCCTTTCTTGGTAATATATAAAGGTGCTGATGATTTATGTGCATTTATTTTACATCCTGCAACTTTGCGAAAATTGAGAATTGTTTCTAGTAGTTTTTTGGTTGATTCTCTAAGGTTCTCTAAAAATACAATCAAATCAGCTGCAAAGAGTGATAATTTGGTTTTCTAATTACCTACTCTAATTCCTTTAATCTCTTTTGCTTCTCTTATTGCCAATACAACATTTATAATTGAATAGCAATGGTGATAGTGGGCAGCCTTGTTTCACCCCTGATCTTATTGGGAATGGTTCTAGTTTGTTCCCATTACATATGATTATTGCTGATGGTTTTAAATAGATGCTAATGATTATTTTAAGGAAAAGCGCATTTATTCTTATACTCCCTAGTGTTTTTAATAAGAATGGGTGTTGGATTTTATCAAATGTTTTTTCTGCATCTATTGAGACAATTAAATTATTTTTGTTAGTTCGCTGTTGATATAGTCAATTATGCTAACAGTTCTCCTAATATAGAATCAATTCTTTTTGGTCATAATAAATTATCCTGGGGATGACTTTCTGTAATCTCTTTGCTAATATTTTATTTAAGATTTTTGCATCAATATTCAGTAGGGAAATTCGTCTATAATTTTTTCTCTGTTTTCATCCTATCTGCTTTAGATATCAGTACCATGTCTGTGTTATAAAAGGAATTTGGTAGGAGTCCTTTTTCCCCTATTTTTTAAATAGTTTATATAGTTTTGGAAATAATTGTTCTTTAAATGTTTGATAGGAATCACATGTAAATCCAACACGCCCTGGAGATTTTTCTTAGGGTGTTGATTAATAGCTTGTTCTATTTCTTTTTCTAAAATGGGTCTATTTAAATAATGTATTTCCTCTTCTGTTAACCTGGGCAATCTATATTTTTATAGATATATATCCATTTCACTTAGATTAGCAAATTTATATATATATATATATACACACATATATATATATATATATATATAGTTGAGCAAAATAACTCCTAATTATTGCTCTAATTTCCTCTTCATTGGTGGAAAGTTCTTCCTTTTTATTTTTGAGACTACCAATTTGATTTTATTCTTTCCTTTTTCTAATCAAGTTAACTAAAGGTTTATCTATTTTGTGGGTTTTTCCCATAAAACCAACTCTTTAGTTTTATTTATTAATTCAATATTTTTTAATTTAAATTTTCTTAATCTCCCCTTTTATTTTCAGAATTTTAAATTTGGTATTTAATAGAGTGTTTTTACTTTGTTCTTTCTCTAGCTTTTTTAGTTGAAGCCCAATTCATTGATCTTCTCTTTATCTATTTTATTCAAGTAAACATCTAGAGATATAAAATTTCCCCTTACTACCACTTTGGCTGCATCCCACAAATTTTGAGGTGTTGTCCATTATTGTTTTTCTCTTGGATGAAGTTACTGATTGTGTCTATGATTTGTTGTTTCACCTATTCATTCTTTAGGCTTAGATTATTTAAAGTCCAATTAATTTTTGGTCTCTTTTCCCCTAGTCTTTTACTGCATGTGATTTTTATTGCATCATTATCTGAAAAACATGAATTTACTATTCCTGCCTTTCTGCATTTGATTTTGAGGTATTTATGCCCTAATACATGGTCAGTTTTGTATAGGTTCACAAATCACCAAGAAAAAAAGTAAACTTCTTTCTGTCTCCATTCAATTTTCTCCAAAGATCTATAATATCTAACTTTTAAAGAATTCTATTTACTTCCTTAACTTTTTTCTTACTTATTTTATGGTTCAATGTATCTAGTTCTGAGAGAGCAAAGTTGAGATTCCCCACTGATATAATTTTGCTGTTTATTTCTTCTTGCAGTTCTCTAAACTTCCCTAGGAATTTGCATGCCATACCAATTAGTGCATATGTTTACTATTGATATTGTTTCATTATCTATTAGAAAGATATAGTTTTCTTACTTATTTTAATTAGATCTCTTTTTAGCTTTTGCTTGATCCAAGATCAGGATCACTACACCTGCTTTTTTTTTTCTAACTTCACCTGATGCATAATAGATTCTGCTCCTGTCTTTTACTCTGTTATGTATCACTCTACTTTAAATGCCTTTGCTGCAAACAACATATTGTAGGATTCTGGCTTTTATCCAAGTCTGCTATCTGCTTCTCTTTTATGGGAGAATTTATCCACTTCACTTACACAGTTAAAATAATTAATTCCAGATTTCCTGCCATTTTCTTTACCCCAAATTTTTGCTTTTCTTTTTCCCTTCCTCCTTCCTTGATCCACAGTATTTTTCTTCTGACTACCACCTCCCTCAAAGAGGCCTCTCCCTTTACAATCCCTCCCTCTTTCTTGTAACTTCCCCCTATTACTTCTATTTTCCCTTCTACTCCTCCACCTTTTCTTTCTCCTTTCCTTCCCACTTTCCTATAATATGAGACATGTTTCTCTATGAAACCAAATACGTCTGATAATCTCTCTCTAAGTCAAGTCTTATGAGAATGATTCACACAATGTTCATCCCTCTTCCTTCTTTCCTTCAACTATAATAGGTTTTCTTTGCCTCTTCATGAGATGTAATTTTCCTCATTTTATCTTCATTTTCCTCTGTTTCCTGTTCAATCCCCTTTCTACTTCTAGTTTCTTTTTCATGTTATCACAATAAATTTAAATTATAACTTTTCTATCTATAGCAGAGATATAGTTCTCAAGAGTTCCTTCCTTTTTACCTTTTTATGCTTCTCTTGAGTTCTGTATTTGACAATCAATTTTTTTTTTGTTCAGCTCTGGCCTCTTCATCAGAAATAAATGAAATACACCTGTATGTCACTGAATGTCCATCTTCTTCCCTGAAAGATAATGCTCAATTTACCTGGATGATTTATTCATGGCTGCAATCCAAGTTTCTTTGCCTTTCATAATATCAGATTGCAGACTCTTTGATACTTTAAAGTAGAAGTTGTTTGGTCTTGGGTAATCCTGATTATATCTCTTCAATATTTGAATTGTTTATTTCTGGCTGCCTGCAATATTATTTTTTCTTGATCCAATAGTTTTGAAATTTTGCTATGATATTCCTTGGAGTTTTCATTTTCTTTCAGGACATGATCTATGAATTGTTTCAATGACTACTTTGCCTTCTGATTTTAGGATTTCAGGGCAGTTTTCCTTGATGATATCCTGAACTATTTCTAGGCTCTTTTTTTTTCATCATGGGTTTCAGGAAGTACAGTAATCATTACATTGTCTCTCCTAGATCTATTTTCCAGGTCAGTTGTTTTCTAATGAGGTATTTCACATTTTCTTCTATTTTTTTCTCTTTTTTAATATTGTTTGACTGATTCTTGAAGTTTTATTGTCATTCATTTCCATTTGTTCAATTTGAATTTTAATATATTATTTTCTTCAGTTACCTTTTTTAGCTTCTTTGGTATTTGTCCAATTGAATTTGTAAATGAGTTGTTTTGTTCTATGATTTTTTTCCATTTCACAAACTCTGTTTTTCAGTGAAATGGTATCTTTTTCATATCTATTTTGTAAGAAATTATATGCTTTTTACCATTTCCTTAGATCTATTTTGTAGGGAGTCATGTCCTTTTCTAATTTCATCATATCTATTTTAAGGAGTTTTCTTCAGATAATTTCTGTTTTTCCTTTCCCATACTTTCTTGCAAAGATTTCATTTTCTTTCCCATTTTTCTTCTAGCTCTCTTTTAAGATCTTTTTCAAAATCTTCCAAGAAAGCCCTGTGAAATGAGGACAAGCTCATATCATCTGGATTGGATTTGCCTTTAGGAAGTAACCTAAGGGTTTGAGGTTTGTTATTCTTTTTCTCCATTAAAAACTGTCTATGGTCTGAATTCTTTTTTTTCCTCCTTTTTAAGAGTTGAGGTCATCTACTTTTAAAGCAAAAGGGCAACAGCCACTTTAATTTGCCTTGGGGCAGTTCTGCTGACTGACTTCCAGTGCTGCCAGGGCCTGCATTCTTCTGAGGCTCAATGGCTTACAATTTGCCTTTTGTATTTGTTTTTTGGTGTTTTGCAGAAAATCTGCTAACCCACCTGCTTGTAACCAGGACAGAGTAGCTGAAAAGTCTCACAATAAATTCCTATGTATGCTAATGCTCTGACTCCCTGCCCCAGCTCCTTGTTCCAGACTCCCTATGCTGAGGTCTGGGTTTGGCAGACTCTCCCCCTGCCCAATTGAAAAGACCTGTTCTGAAATTCTTCCAAAGTACCTTCTTCTGAAAATATGTTGAACTCCAAATATTTGTGGGTTCTGTCATTCCAATACCAGTTTAGAGACTTAATCTGCTGTTGGTTTGAGAGAAAGTAAGAGAAGGTCAGATAGCAACAGGTATACTCTCTGCCATCTTTGCTCCACCCCTCTGTTAATTCTACTTTTCAAAATGTTGTTTTCTTCAGTGATTTTTTTTGGTATTTGACCAATTGCATTTTTTAAGTAAATGCCCTCTTTTTCCAAGCTGTTGATTCTCTCCTCATATCTAATTTTTTCTAGTTTTTTTTTCTATCTCTATTTGCCTTTTGAAATCTTTTATGAACATTTCCAAGAAACCTCTTTGGGCATGAGACCAATTCATGTTACTCTTTGAGAATTTCTCTCCAAGCATCTTGTCATCAAGTGAGTTGGTGTTTTAATCTTCCCTGTCACCATAATAACTTTCTGTGGTCAAGATTTCTTTCCGTTTCTTGCTCATCCTTTTCCTTAAGTATTTCCTCTTGTTTCAATTTTATAGTCGAGATCTGCTCCCAGGGTAAAGATGGCACTATCCCAAGCTTCCTCTGTAGCTCTGAACCTTAAGTTTGAGCACAGTGTCTCCAGGAAATGGCTTTGCCTGTTCTTTTTCAGGAAACATCCTGGTTTCCCAGAGTTTGCTTTCTGAACTTGGACTTGAGGCTGCCCACTGCTCTGCTCCTCTTCTGAGCCAGGACTTTGGGTTTCAGTTGCTGATTTACCGTGATTAAGACCCTTTCACCAGCTTTCCCAGACTCTGTCTGAGCTGTTGTGAACACCCTCTTCACTCTATTGAGACTAACCTTTCTTGAAGTTTGTTTAATTTATCTTGAATTGGAAAGTAGTTTCATTCCATCAAACTATATTCAGAGACTTGGTTTCATGTGGTTTTCAAATGAAACTGGGAGAATCTGAGGAGCTTCCTGGCTTCTCTCTGCCATTTTGCCTCCCCTGCTGGAACTTACCAATGTTATTTTGTCTAAATAACTATTGATAGTGAAATGCAACTAAAAACAACTCTGAGGTATCACTTCATACCTCTGAGATTGGCTAAGATGCCAGAAAAAGAAAATGATTCATGTTGGAGGGCTTTGGACATTAATATATTGTTGGTGGTGAATTTATCCAGCCATTATAGAGAATTTAGAACTATGCCCAAAAGGCTACAAAACTGTTCCTACTTTTTAATTCAGCAGCTTCATTCCAAAGCCTTTATCAAAGAGATCATAAAAAAAGAGAAAAGGACCCATATGTGCAAAAATATTTATAATAACTTTTTATGGTGATAAGGAATTAAAAATTAAATGGATGCCCATCAATTAGGAAATGATTGAATAAGTTGTAACATATGCATGTAATGGAATAGTATTTTTATAAGAAATAATGATCATGTAGATTTCAGAAAAACCTAGAAATACTTACATGAACTAATGCTGAGTGAAGTGAACAAAACCAGGAAAACAGTAACTGCAGCCTTGTGAGATGATCAACTTTGATACATCTTGCTCTTTCAGCAATACAATGATCCAGGACAATTTAGATGGAAAATGCCATCCATATCCAGATAAAAAACAACGGAGACTAAATGTAGATCAAAGCATACTATTTTACTTTTTAAGTTTTTTTTTATTTGTCATGGTTTTTCCCTTTTGTTCTTATGTTTCTTTCACTAGATGATTAATGTAGAACTCTGTTTAAAATGATTGTCCTTATATAACCTTTATCAGATTGCCTGCTGTTTTGGGGAGGGGGAGGGAAAAGAAGGAGAAAAATTTGGAACTCACAATCTGACAAAAGTGAATGTTGAAAACCATTTTCACATGTAATTGGAAAAAAATTAATACTATTAAGTAGAAGGAATTTTTTTTTAATTTAAAGAATGCATTGCAGAAGCAATGACAGTTGTATTGACTATCTAGTACTATTAGAGTCTTTCTGCTCCTGTCACCTTCTTTGAAGGGGTAGATTATATACTTCCCAAGTCTTTTCTATCTTCTTTTGTGGTTGGGGAGAGAGGGAAGGATTTTTTAGGGTATTTTATTAGGTCAAATTCCTAGATTTATTCATTTTTAAATCAATGAGTGGGTGTGACTTGGTCAAACTAAGATCTGTTAAAGATCTTTGATTGAAAAGTCCAAGGTCATTCAGTGCATCCAGGGCCACCTTCAGTCATCCTATCTATATCTGACCACAGGACCAAGGAAGAGAAAGTGAGGCAGGTGACATTGTACAGCCCTCTCTCACTTAAATCAAATTCCCTTGAATGTTACGGCATCACCTCCCTGATATTATGGTCCTCTTCAAGAAGACATCCAACAGCAACTGTCTTCTCTACCCCCTTTATTTCTAGAGATTTAATCAGCTTCAGCCTCTTAGAACAGTTAGCTTTTTCCCCCATTTCTGAGTATGTTATATAAATGCCCTCAGGTTCCTTTATTTTATTAGAGAAAATTTTAATAATGTACTTCTTAGAAGTCGTGTCCCCCATTTGTGAAAGACAATGGGTTTTGGCTCTATATTTTTGTAAAGGTTTATTTACTTCCACATACTCTTATTTTCATTTGAGGCAAAGATTAGGACATAGGGAACTTTTGTGCAAAACTAGCAAGTCGTGTATATTGCAGTATCTGTTAATAGGCAGACATAAGGAGCCAACAGATTGGGGGGAAATGACCTTTTTTGGAACTTTCCTAAATTCTTGAGGAGATGGATACAACTACTATCTTCAGCCTGAGTCATATGTTACAAGATGCATTTAGGTTTTGGAGGGCCCTCCTCAATCTCTCTCATCCCTGCTGTAACCCATTTCTCCTTCTACTTCCCCTTTTCAGTTTTTCCCCTTCATCTGCCAAGTCTGAACTTCTAATTCTTTGCAGCCTAGTTTATTAAATTCTGGCCAAGGCTAGGTATACTGTCACCTGCGCTATGTTGTGTTTCAGTTTTTGCAGTTTCTACTTTCTCCACTCTATTTCTCACAAATATGTATTTGATTTTAAGGTCTCCCAGGTACAATTCAGGTCTACCTACTAGCTAAAAAAATCATGATGATTAACCATTGTTTGTTTTTCTTTAGTTGAAACCTAACAAATTTTACTTCAGTCTTTTATTTTAACTCCAAGTGAATTTTATGTTTAAAATTTATTTCTTGCAACAACATAATGTTGGATTCTGCTTTCTAACACAGTCTTTGTGATTCTTTTCCATTTTATGTAGAAAGTTATCCTATTCACATTTTTAAAAATCTTTAATGCTATATTTTCTTCTATGCTATTCTCTAAATCTTCTCCCTCTCTTTCCTTTCCACATACTCTTTACAAAAAGAGTAATGATTCAGTAATGTGTTCAATAATAATGTTTTATGCTTAATCCAAACTGTTTCTGATCTTCTGTGCCCCCTCCCTCCCTCCCTCTCTCAAGCACTCCTTCCTACCTTCCTGCCTCCCTCCCTTCCTTCTTCATCTCTCCCTTCCTTCCTTCCTTTTTTTTCTTATTCCCTTCCTTCTTTCAAACTTCACTTCATTAAACACATACCACAATTAAAACTTGAAACGTAAAGATTTAAACAGAGTTAAAAATAGGGGGCTGAAGCAGAATATATTATATTTTACCTAGTATAAAAAAGAAATTATCAAAGATAGCAACTATAATCTCATGCAAAGCAAAACCAAAAATAGACATAATCAAAAGAGATAAACCAAGAAATTACAGACTTCACTAAAATATAATATAAGTAAATTAATATCAATTCTGAAAATATATGTACCAAATTACATAGCATCTAAATTTAGGGGAATAAAAAGTTAAATGAATTATAGGAAGAAATAATAAAAATATAATAGTTGGGGACCTCAATTCACTCCTCTCAGTCCTAAATAAATCTAACCATAAAATAAACAAAAAAAGTTTAGATGAAAAGAATTTTCAAACAGTTAGAGAAGAATACACCAATTTCTCAGATATGCATAGCACCTTCACATGCATGTGCATGTGCATGCACGCTTACACACACATAAACAATGTTCATGTATTAAGGCACAAAAGCTCACATAAATGCAAACATATTAAATGAATCTTTTTCTGATGATAATACAATAAAATTACATTAAATAAAGGTACTTTGAAGCATAGATTTAAAAATAATTAGAATCCAAATAATTCAAGAATGGGTGAGTTATACTCCATGATTAGAATTTGTTTTGTTTAGGACTAATATTCCCCAGCACTGACTCTCTGTTACTACTCATTGTTGGAGGGAATGTGGGAACCTTCCATTTGCCTGATACTCTGAAGTATCACTACACATTTTTCAGATTGGATAAGATGACAGAAAAAGATAATGATGAATGTTGGAGGGAATGTGGGAAATACATTGTTGGTAGAATTGTGAAGTGATCTAATTATTCTGGAGAGTAATTTGAAATTATTCCCAAAGTGACCTCAAAGTGTGCCTGTCCTTTGATCCAGCACTGTCTCCACTGGGCTTGTATCCCAAAGAGATCATAAAAAAGAGAAAATGACTAATATGTGCAAAAATGTTTGTAGCAGCCCTTTGTGTAATGGCAAGAAACTAGAAACTGAGTGGATGCCCATAAGTTGAAGAACAGTTGAATAAGTTTATTGTTCTATAAGACATGATTAAAAAAAATAGACAAAAGAAATGATCATCAGGATGGAAAAGTCTGGAGAGGCTTACATGTACTGATACTTACTGAAATGAGTAGAACCAGGAGAACATTGAACACAGCAATCCCAAGATTATATGATGATCAATTCTGATGGACATAACTCTTTTTATCTGTGAGGTGATTCAGGCCATGTCCAATGGTCTTGTGATGAAGAGAGCCATCTGCACCCAGAGAAAGGACTGTGGAATAACAACATAGTATTTTCACCTTTTTCATTGTTATTTGCTTACAATTTGTTTTCTTTCTCATTTTTTTTCTTTTTTGATCTGATTTTTCTTGTGTAGCATCAAAATTGTGTAAGTATGTATAGAAGAATTGCACATATTTAATATATTGGATTACTAGCCATCTAGATGAGGGGATAGGGAAGGAAAGGGAAAAAATGAGAACACAAGGTTTTGCAAAAATAAATCTTGAAATTATCTATGCATATGTTTTGAAAATAAAAAGCTTTAATCAAAATAAATAAATAAATAAAACAGAAGACTAGGAAAGAAAAATGATGCATTTTCTGCACCATTTTCCGTGTGTGTATGTGTGTATGTGTACATGCATGCTCATGCTCACATGTGCATTTTACCAACTTATGACTGGTTCATGGTGTAGTCCTGAGTAGTTAGAGGGGATTGGTAGAGAGAGACTGAAATATTAATAAAATGACTCCTGAGGCAAGCAAGAAAGGACATAGAAGGGCATAATTCCACTCTCTGTGGAGGTGATAGGTAGCCTCACCTTGCTGTGACCAGCCAGAAATCCAAGTTATTTCAAATAATTTCAAATTAAATTTCCCCTCTAAATTTGTCCGTGGTCTATGCCATGTTTGTGAATCTTTGGGTCAGTCTGCCATACCATTCTGTATTATGGTATTTTTCTCCTCACTCCTCTCCCATGCTTCATGGTGTCTTTCCTCTCATGCCCCACTATGCTTCCTGGTGTATTTCTCCTACTTATAGTTAACTATCTCTTTTAGGATGCTAAACTTTTCTATAGACTTAGCCTACCAGTTAACCTTTTCTCCTAGTTAATTTTGAGTTTTATTAGGGGACTTGTCTCTTCCATTGTTAATTGATATATGCTCTCCCAACTCTATTTCTTATTTACCATTCTTGGTGTTTATTGTATCTCTCCATTTTTTTCTGTTATCTCTTTTCACAAATAAAGCTACTTTTTGCCAAAGAGAAAGGCCATTGTGAATTCTTCACATGACCGAATCCCAACATTTGGTGCCTACATCAATGTTAATATTTAGTGTTAAAAAGTTATCAAACTGTGCATACCCTTTGACCCAGCAGTATTTCTATTGGGCTTATATCCCAAAGAGATCTTAAAGGAGGGAAAGGGACCCACAAGTGCATGAATGTTTGTGGCAGCCCTTTTTGTAGTAGCTAGAAACTGGAAACTGAATGGATGCCCATCAATTGGAGAATGGCTGAATTAAATTATGGTATATGAATGTCATGGAATATTTTTGTTCTTTAAGAAATGACCAGCAGGATGATTTCAGAGAGGCCTGGAGAGACTTGCATGAACTAATGCAGAATGAAATGAGCAGAACCAGGAGATCATTATACACAGAAATAACAAGACTATATGATGATCAATTCTGATGGACACTGCTCTCTTCAACAATGAAATGTTTCAAACCAGTTCCAATTGTTTAGTGAAGAAAGCTATATACAGCCAGAGACAGGGATATGAAATGTGGAGCACAACATAACATTTTCATGCTCTCTATTGATCTTTGCTTGCATTGTGTTTCCTGTCTCAGATTTTTTTTTTCTTGTAGATACGATTTTTCTTGCAAAACAAGTGTGGAAATATGTATACATATATTCGATTTGTTAAGTATTTTAACATAATTAACATGTAGTGGACTTCCTGCCATCTAGGGGATGGGTGGGGACTAGGGGGGAAAATTTGTAATGGAAAGCTTTGTAAGAGTCAATGTTGAAGAATTACCCATACATATGTTTTGCAGATAAAAAGCTTTAATAAAGAAAAAAAAGAGAGAAAAAAAACATTTGGTGCAAAATCCCAAACATATCATTCATAACTAGAAATTGCTACCCTAAAAATGTCATATTCATTAGAATTCAAATAATTAAAATGGTGTTACATACCATAATTAGAGTTTGTTTTGTTTAAGACTAACCTTCCCAGTTTTTATTTCAAAGGTTCTGCTCAATTCTTTCCTTCATGATTGCTTCAAAATCCTTTATTTCATTAAAATTTCCTTTTTACCAAGTAAGATTTTATTTAGTTTTTCTGAGTAATTTATTTTGTTGCAAACCTATGTTTTGTAGTTTGGAAAAATTTTCTTAAGTTCTCCACTCCTTGAAAGTATTGGCTGCTAAATCTTGTCTTTTCTAACTATGACTCCTCAGTATTAATCATCTTCATCATCTTTCTCTTCAATTTGAATTTATACTGGATTACCTTAAAAATAGTTAAAATGCCTTAAGTAAGAAGCCTGGAGAGACTTGCATGAACTGATGTTGAGTGAAGTGAGCAAAACCAGGAGATCATTATTCACGGCAACAACAATACTATATGATGGTCAATCCTGATGTACATGACTCTCTTCGACAATGAAATGCTTCAAACCAGTTCCAATTGTTCAGTGAAGAAAGCCATATACACCCAGAGAGAGGGATATGAAATGTGGACCACAACATATCATTTTCATGCTCTCTATTGATGTTTGCTTGCATTGTAGTTCCTTTTTCTGATTCTTCTTTCTTGTAGATACGATTTTTCTTGCACAACAATGATAAGTGTGGAAATATGTATACATATATTCGATTTGTCAAGTATTTTAACATAATTAACATGTAGTGGATATACTGCCATCTAGGGGAGGGGTGGGGAGTAGGGGGGGAAATTTGTAACAGAGCTTTGTAAGGATTAATGTTGAAGAATTACCCATACATATGTTTTGCAAATAAAAAGTATTAATAATAAAAATGCCTCAAGTAAACATATTATTCTCCATTTTATGACTCACCTAATATTAATCATTAAAGGGTCATTGAAAATGTCATCTCTAATTAAATCCTCCAAAGAATCTTAATGAAATTTTTTATCATCTCCAATTTGTTTTGTCATTTACCCAACAAGAATTTATTAAATGACTTCTACATGACAGATATCATATTAAGGGGATACCAAATAAAAGGGACAAAAAGAAAATAAAGGAAAAAAACTGTCCCTTCTCTAATGGAGCATAGTCTAAATGGGGGCAAAAATAGGCAAACAACTATATAAAGACACACACACACACATATATATATAGGATACATTGGAGAGAATCAACAGCAGAAGAGCACTAGCATTAAGGGAATTTGAAAAGGCTGCTTATAGAATACTGGATTTTAGGTCAGATGAAAAATCAGGGAAGCCAGAAAATAGATATTAGGAGGAAGAAAATTCCAGGTATGAGAAATAACTAATGGAAAAGTCTAGATAAATGAAATGCCATGTCTTGTGTGAAGAATAGCAAGGAGCATAGTGTCACTACATATTGGTGTACATTGAATGGAGGGAAGCACATAATAAAAATAAAAGACTAGAAAATTATGAAGAGAACAGCTTGAGAAAAACACTGAATGCCAAACAAAATATTTTATATTTGATTCCATGTGTGATAGGTAGGCACTGGAATTTATTGAAAGAAAATACATGTTTGGGGAGAAGGAAGACAGTGGAAAGGGAGAGGAAAAGACAGGAAGAAAGACAGTTAGGTCTGTGCCTTAAAAAACTAATTTGATAGCCATGTGAAAAATGGATTGGAGGAAGGAGAGGTTTGAGGCAGGAAGCTCAACCAAAATTTTAGTGTAATACTATGATTATAATTCTTCAGGTGTGAGTTGATAAGAGCTTCCACCAAGGAGGCACTGCAGAGAACAGAAGATGGAATACACAAGACATCTTAGAAAGTCTAAATTGATTGCATTTGGGAAGTGACTATATAAATTAAAATTTTAAATTAGTTTAATAAAAATAAATTATAGTTTAAATAAATAAGAAAGAGTGAGAAATTTAGAATGAGACAGAGTTTAAGCTTGGGTGACTGGGAGGATGGTATTGACTTCAACACCAATAGGAAAATTAGGGATGGGTAAGCTTTGGGGGAAAGAAAATTACAGTTATGAACATGTTAAATTTAAGACGTCTATGAAACAACAAGTTCAAGATGTCCAATATACAGTTGGATATGCAAGTCTGGATGTTGGGAAAGAGATTAATACTAGATAAGTAGGTATGAGAATCATAAGCATAGAAATAATGATAACTGAATTCCTGGGGCTCATGAGATAACTAAGTGTAATAATATAGAGGGATCTTTTACATTGGCATGTTGCATTATTTGATAAAATACTTTTTAAATATTCAAGCAGCACAAAGGTATCATATCTTCTATACATTTAATTTAATTCTTTGATGATGAATATGTGGTAATGATTTTAGAAGTCAGCTCTTCTAATTCCCTTATTTTACAGATGTCACAACTGAGCTCCAGAGTAGCTAAGTTACTTATTCAAGGTCATACAGGCAGTAAATACTGGGTTTGAGTATTTGAAATTGGACTCTCTGAAGCCAAATCCAGCCCTCTTTCTATTTTGCCAAATTACCTCTTAAACTACATCTAGATATGGATTCTTATTTATGATGCCTCTATTAAGATAACAAGGACTGATTCTTCCATGGATAATTAAATATTTGGGCTGATTATGAAAAGTTTTTATTAATGCAGTAAAGAAGGCAGAATAATTTAATTGTTTATCCAATCATTAATTAGCCTTCATATAATGACAGGTGTTCCAAAAATTTAGGAAAAGGGCCAGAATATAATTTCGCCCCCCAAAATCAGTAGGAATGGAAGAAAAAGTAGAAATGGGTAAGAGTATTTTTAATCTAATTATTGTTGAAAGGAAAATTTACCTTTTTTTTTTTTTTTGCTGAGGCAAGTGAGATTAAGTGACTTGCCCAGGGTCACATAGCTAGAAAGTATTATGTGTCTGAGACCAGATTTGAACTCAGGTCCTCCTGACTTCAGGACTGATGCTCTATGCACTGCACTACCTAGTGACGGCGAAAATTTATCTTTTTTTAAAAAATATTTTCTCATTGAAATTAGGGTTCATTGATACTTTAGTTGGCGCACATATATTCTTCAAGATAATGCATTTCTTCTGCTGCATATTTAGCAGTGAGCTTGGGGTATGGATGGAATCATCTTTATGCAGTTCATTATATATTATAAATTATCTTTTAGCAAAAGACTGCAATTGAAAACTGACTCTAGCATTTAAAATATACTGGCTTCATTTTGAAGCTCATCAGAGACTTGGGAGAAGTGCCCAGTTCCCTTGTTAGCTATAGAGCTATAGGATAGTCTGACTGACAAACTTTACATACATACAGATGCACAGACACACACAGACACACACACATACATTATATATATATATGCATACTTATATATATATATACATATACATTTCTATTCTTTTGTATTTTTATTGATCTATTATCTCATCTTCTGGGTTTCTTCCTCCTCCAGTGCAGATAATCCACTTCTTTCTGCCTTCTCATCCTATTTGATTCATATCCATATCTTTCCATAAAAACTCCATGAAGTATCTACACTTAGAAATAAACTTCATGAACTATACCCATATTTGGCCTTATTTGATATACAAAATTGTGAAGGTTTCACATATCATTTCTCATTACAAATGCAATTAAACTAGAGTCCATAACCACAGCGTAGTGTGCTTTGAGGCAGCTAGGTGGTATAGTGGATAGGGCAAGAAACTTGGAGTCAGGAAATTCTCATTAAAATTCTTCTATATCTACGAGTTGTTTGGCCCTGAGTAAAACACTCAATATTCCTTAACTTGTTTCTTTATCTGTAAAATTAGAATAATAATAGCATTTATATCACTGGGGCATGATTAAAAGAAAGACATGTAAAGTGTTGTGTATATCTTAAAAGGTCACATACATGTTATTTATTATTATTACATGAAGAAACTTTTAGTGACAAAAAAGAACTTTTTCTACTCATTAGTGGTCATGGTACCTGAATTTCTACCATTGTTATATTCATTCTACTAGGTCTTAAAGCTTTTAAGTTTTCAGGGTTTCTTTCTGAATCATTCAATCAATCAACAATCATTTATTAAACATCTATGGGACTAGGAATACAGTAATTCTCTGACCTCAAGGAACTTGCTTTCTCCTGAGACAACATGAACACAAGTAAATATCCATCATTGTATAAAATAAAAACAACTAAATTGGGAAAGTAGGCATTTTTTTATCCTTTATGGGGGAGCCCTAAAATCTGTTAGTTTTATTGGGTGCAAATAGGGGTGCTGAGGTACTAGGAAAGACAATTAAGGAGAAGTCAAAAGTATTTGAGAAGAGGCAAAAAACAAAATTTAGCCTACTTTATATTTTTGTTAGTGACCAACCATAATACAATTACTCAGTATTAGAGCTAAAAACCACACAATTTCTACTCGTTCTAACAGCTAGACAAACAAGAAATGACAAGTAGAGGACATAAAAATAAATGCAAGTCACAAGAAGAGAAATAAATTATTGAAGACAAATAGAGCAGGGGAAGGCAAGAAAATATAATCAAAGTAAATGTCAGTGCTGTAGAAAGTAAACAAAGAAGGACAACATGATCATAAAACATTATGAAGCTATGAAAAGGTGCTCCATAACACTATTGATCAGAGAAATTCAAATTAAGACAACTCTGAGGTACCACTGCACACCTATCAGATTGGCTAAAATGACAGGAAAGATATTGACGAATATTGGAGGGGATGTGGGAAGGCTGGGACACTGATGCATTGTTGGTGGAACTGTGAATGGATCCAGCCATTCTGGAGAGCAATTTGAAACTATGCTCAAAAAGTTATCAAACTGTACATACCCTTTGCCCAGCAGCATTTCTATTAGGCTTATATCCCAAAGAAATCATAAAGGAAGGAAAGGGCCCCACATATGCAAAAATGTTTGTGGCAGCCCTTTTTGTAATGACTAGAAACTGGAAACTGAATGGATGCCCATCAATTGGAGAATGGCTGAACAAATTATGGTATATGAATATTATGGAATATTATTGTTCTGTGAGAAATGACTAGCAGGATGATTTCAGAGAGGCCTGGAGAAACTTGCATGAACTGATGCTGAGTGAAATGAGCAGAACCAGCATATCAATGTACACAGCAAATACAATACTATATGATGATCAATTCTGATGGACATGGCTCTCTTCAACAATGAAATGTTTCAAACTACTTCCAATTGTTCAGTGAAAAAAGCCATATACACCCAGAGAGAGGGATGTGAAATGTGGACCACAACATAACATTTTCATGCTCTCTATTGATGTTTGCTTGCATTGTGTTTCCTTTCTCTGATTTTTCTTTCTTGTAGATACGATTTTTCTTGCACAAAAATGATGTGTGGAAATATGTATACATATATTTGATTTGTCAAGTACTTTAACATAATTAACATGTAGTGGATATCCTGCCATCTAGGGGAGGGGTGGGGACTAGGGGGAAAAATTTGTAACAGAAAGCTTTGTAAGGGTTAATGTTGAAGAATTGCCCATGCATATGTTTTGCAAATAAAAAGTTTTAATTAAAAAAAAAACATTATGAAGCTTCCTTGGAATATTTGTTCAAGCTGGGAGGGCATAGACTTAGATATGACTTAGAAACTAAAGTGAAAAACAGCTTTGTTCTTTACCTATTGCCAATTTGGTGCATAGGACAATTCTATTTAAGATTCACAAAGAGTCATAGTTTAAATTTGAAAATCAATTACTTTCATTTAAAATAGATTTTTATCCCCAAATGTGCAATTGAAGAGCTTTAAAAGTGGCATCTTTTGAGTAGGCCAAAGTTATTCTCTATTCCTTTAGAAGAAAAGTATTTTTCATGATTTATAATTCAGTTATTCTCCACACTTTCATGTCCTTTGAAAACAAAGGAAAAAGTCAGATATCCTGAAACAGAAAGCATATAACAATTAGTATGTGCTTTAATTCTTACCAAAAAAAACCCTGTTGTGGCTTTTAAAAATCTGGGTTTTTTCAGAGAAAATACATCATCCATCCCACTCATTAAAGCTTAATACAGTACAAAATCTCCAAATCAATAAGCATTTTCAGAAAAATATGTTCAGTATTGCCTGAATTATGAAGAGAAAATGTCCTAATTTTCAAAATACTTATTAAAATCCACCTATAATTTGTGGGAGGCACATCTGATAATCACCAATAATTGGGTTTGTGTCTTAGCACTGTGGTATAGTCTAAATTCTGTGCTATTTTATAAGCATTTACTTTTGTTACATGTCTTTACACTTGGTGATTAGGGCTCTTTTCTCAATAAAAGAAGTATATTTGAGATTCCAGTCCTACTTATATACCCAATTAATGGGTATCCAATTAATTTTCGATTCTGTAATGTTGATGCCACTAAATCTTGTGATATCATGACTATGGCTCCACAGTACTTGAATTGTTTCCTTCTAGCTGCTTGCAATATTTTCTCCTTGACCTCAAAATTTTGGAATTGGCTATAATATTCCTGGGAGTTTTCATTTTGGAATCCCCTTTAGATGGTGGTCAGGGAATTCTTTCACTTTTTATTTTAACCCCTGGCTCTAGAATATCAGGACAGTTTTCCTTGGTAATTTCTTGGAAGACTATGTCTAGGCTCATTCTCTTTCAGGTTCTCAGCTTCTCTCAGGATCTCTGTCTCTAGGTCTCTCAGTCTTTCATTGTCTCTTTCTTTCTCTGTGTCTGTCTCGCTGTCTGTCTCTCTCTCCCTCTGTCTCTGTCTCTCTGTCTCTGTCTCTCTGTCTCTGTCTCTGTCTCTCTCTCTCTCTCTCTCTCTCTCTCTCTCTCTCTCACACACACACACACACACACATCTTTCAGGTAGTTCAGTAATTTTTAATCTATTTTCCAGGTTAATTGTTTTTCTAATGAGATATTTCATATCATCTTCTATTTTTCCCATTCTTTTGATTTTATTTTATCATACCTTGATTATTCATAAAGTCATTCATTTCCATTTGCTCAATAATTTTAAAGAATTATATCCTTCAGTGACTTTTTGTACTTCTTTTCCATTTGGCCAACACTATTTCTTATGTTCTTTTTTTTTCCTCTTCTGTGAATTTTTGTGCCTCTCTGTTCTTTGGCCAATTCTTCATTTAAAACATTCTTCTCATTTTCTCTATAATTGTTTTACTATTTGGTTTAGTCTGTTTCTTAAAGTGTTATCTTCTACAGTGGGTTTTATGTCTCCTTTACCAAGCTGTTGACTTGGTTTGCAGAATTTTCTTACATCACTCTCATTTTCTCTTCCCAATTTTTCCTCTATCTCTCTTACTTGATTTTCAATATGTTTTCAGGTTCTTCTATATCATGAAACCAATTTATATTTTTTCTTGGATGTTTTGGAAGTATAGGTATTGACTTTGTTATCTTCTTCTGGGTGTATGTTTTGGTCTTCCTTGACAGTATAGTAACTTTCTATGATCAAATAATTTTTCTGTTGTTTGTTCATTTTCCAAATCTATTACTTGACTTTTAATTCTGTTAAATGAGGGCTTTGTTTCCAGGGGAGAGTAAACTGGTTAAAACTCAGGGATTTTGTTCAGCTGTTTTCATGGATATTTCTAGAAATCTTTAATTTTTAGTTCTTTGAAGGTGGAATCTAAGGAGAAATCCTTACTATTCTCCTGATCTTTGCCTTTGTCTGTGAGTGATCACAAGCACTATTTTCTTCCCTGGAACTGTGAGGATGGCCCTGCTCCACTGTGAACACAAGCTCTGGTATATTAGTGCTTCTTCTCACCATGGGATTGTGACATAGAACTAAAATATAGGCAAAGCAATAGAGTTCTAACTCAGTACTAGCAAAAAGACCTTTGTAATTTTTTGACCAATTGTTTATGCCCCCTTAACATAGCTGTGCTGAGAATTCCAGAAGCAATCACTGTTTCTGCTGATACAGTAGCTCCTAAGGGCTATACCTGCACTGCCTGCAAGGTCTGCACTGGAATATACTCCACTCTCATCCTGATAAAACAGACCTTTCCTGAAAATCTTCTAAATTGTCTTGGGCTGAAAAAATGTTTCATGCATCTTTTTTCTGAGTCCTTCACCTCCCAAATTAGTTTTCATTATGTAAAAGTATTCAGAGAGGTTTGGGGGAAACCTTAGACCAATCCCTGCCTTTATTCTGTAATCTTAGCTCTGTAACAGATATTTTTATATGTTCACTTTGTGGAACTGAGTTTCTCCTCTCTTCTTGGTTGTAGAATCTGACTCTTTGAGACAGTAAGGCATAAGATAAAATGGGAAATAGGGTTTATATAGAAGTGAAATATATCAATACAACTTATTTTACTAAGAAATGAATAGATAAATATTAGATTTTTACTTCCTTCTCTTCATTTTATCTTTTTTACTTTTTTTCTTAAAAGTACCTTCAAATTTTTTATTTTGACACTAAAGCAAAGTAATGATCATCAATTAAGGGATGACTAAAAATATAGTGGAAAATTGATTTGCTATAAGACATTCTTTCATTCTTTTTCCTTTTTTTAAATAATGGGTGGTTCCCTATTCTAAAAGAATTTTATGGAAATTAGAGTAACTGAAAAATAATAGATATTAATATCTGAAAAAATAGAAAAATGAACATTTTAAATCATGTATATATCTATATGTATGTATATACATTTATACATACATTTATGTGTATATAAATCACCCAACCCACTATAATTAGGAATACCAAAATTAATATCCCAGCTCTTTCACAAGACAAATCATTTCCCTTGCATCTACCTCAGTCTCCTCATTTAATAATATGAGGTGAGCTTAGAAATGAACTTAATATCCTTTAAGGTCTAAAGTTTTAAAACCAAAATTCTTTGAAAATTCAGACTAGAGGGGGCGGAGCCAAGATGGCGAAGTGAAAACGTGACTCTCTGCGTCCTCCTTCAATCTTCTCTCAAATCAACAATAAAATAAGCCTCTGAACTAATTTCAAGTCAACAAATCCAGAAATATTTGGACACTGCTTGCTGATATCTCTGAAGAACTTCACATCACGTTTGTCTAACTCGGACAGAGGTATAAACAGAGGACTCCGGTGTCAGAGGACTCCGGTGTAGGCCGGAAGTGAGGGTGGGACTCAGCTCAGCTCATTGTGGCAGAAACTACAAACTACAAACTACAAATTCCAAACACCTGGAGTTTAACTGAGGCACTAGGGACACTCTGCCCTGATTGGGGGCAGGTGTTCTGGCAGACTTGCCTTGTTTAAGGAATAATTCCGCCTTAGTCCTAGCCCCCACCAGCCCAGCACCTTAAGTTAATTCGCCAAAGTGCCCCAGGGCAAAGATCTTGATCTGCCGTTTTTTTTTTCCCTACCTTAAAGATATATCCACGCTGTCTAAAAAAAATGAAGAAGCAAAAGAGAGCTCTCACCATAGACAGCTTTTATTAAGAGAAAGAAGTGATAACCCCAGATCCTGAGGTTCATTTAGACAAAACTCCAAAGGAAGTTATTAAGGACCATCACTGGTCCCCTTTGCAAAAGGCCTTTCTGGAAGATTGCTTAAAGAACCTAATAAAAGAGCTGGAGGATAAATGGGAAAATAAATTGAAATCAGTGCAAGAAGGATACAATATCTTGCAAGAAGGATATGATGCCCTGCAAAAGAGATATGACAAAGACAACAATTTATTGAAAAATAAAATTAGTGAAGTGGAAAAAGAGTGCAATTAACAAAAAATTCAATTGGCCAGTTACAAAAGGAGCTTAAAATGGTAACTGAAGAAAACAACACTTTAAAAGTAAGAATTGAACACATGCAAGTGAATGATTCAATAAGACATCAAGAATCAGTCAAACAAAAACAAAAAAGTGAAAAATTCGAAGAAAATATGAAATATCTCCTAGGAAAACAACTGACTTGGAAAATAGATCTAGGAGAGACAATCTAAGGGTTGTTGGATCTCCTGAAAGCCATGATGAAAAAAAAAGAATATAAGCACTATCTTCCAGGAAATCCTGAAAGAAAACTGCCCTGAGATTGTAGAATCAGAAGTCAAAATCACCATTGAAAGAATTCACCGATCACCTCCTGAAAGAGACCCCAAAATTAAAACCCCAAGGAATATTGTGGCTAAATTTCAGGACTATAACATCAAGGAAAAGATTCTGCTAGCAGCTAGAAAGAAACAATTCAAATACCAAGGATCAATAATTAGAATCACACACGATCTGTCAGCCTCCACATTGAAGGATCTAAGGGCCTTGAACCAGATATTCCAAAGGGCAAAGGAACTTGGATTACAGCCAAGAATAACCTATCCAGCTAAAATTAGCATTATCCTCCAGGGAAGAAGAAGGTCATTCAATGATATAGGTGAATTTCACCTATTTCTAATGAAAAGACCAGATCTGAACAAAAAATTCAAATCCAAACACAGAACTCAAGAGACACATAAAAAGGTAAAAAAAAAAAAAAAAAGGACTTTTGAGAACGTTATTTCTACTAGGGAGATACTTAAAGTTTAGGGGCATAATTAACTAGAGATTACTTTGATAATATGAAAAAGAGAACTAGAGGGGGAAAGGTTGTCATACTGGGAAAAAGAGGGAAAAAGTGGTAAAATAAGATCTAAAAAAAAGAGGTAAAAACAATGTAAAATATCTTGAAGAGGCAAAGAAAACCTAACATAATTGAGAGAAAGAGGGGGAGGGAGATGAGCATTGTGTAAATCTTACTCTCATCAGGTTGGGCTGTAAAAGTGTATATCAGACACTTGATTTCACAGAGAAACTTGTCTGTTGCTAAAGGGAAGTGGGAGGGAAAGGAGGAAAAAAAAGGGATAAACTAATAGAAGGGAAAATAGAAGAATCAGGGGAAAGGAGTAAAAAGAGGGG
>JAJPUD010014370.1:603-11399 GCA_023553655.1 Myrmecobius fasciatus | reverse complement strand
TCAGGGGAAAGGAGTAAAAAGAGGGGGAAGGGATCTAAAGGGTGGAGTATTGGTTGGGGGAGGGGGTCATCGAAAGCAAAGTACTGAGGAGGGGGGAAGGGAGAAAGGGGAACGGAAATGGGAAAACATAACTTGGGTAAATATGATGGCAGGAAATAAAGAAATAGTTATTCTATCTGTGAATGTGAATGGGATAAATTCTCCCATGAGGCAGAAGCAGATATCAGACTGGATTAAAAACCAGAATCCCACAATATGTTGTCTACAAGAAACACATCTAAAACATAGTGACACATATAGGATGAAGGTAAAAGGCTGGAGCAGAACCTATTATGCTTCAGGTGAACGAAAAAAAAAAGCAGGTGCCTCAATCCTTATCTCAGATCAAGTAAAAGCCAAGATAGATCTAATCAAAAGAGATAAAGAAACTATATTTTATTAAAGGGTACCATAAAAAATATAGCAATGTCAATATTAAATATATATGTACCAAGTGCAATAGCATCCAAATTCCTAGGGGAGAAATTAAGAGAGATGCAAGAAGAAATAGACAGTCAAACTATACTAGTGGGGGATCTCAACCTTGCTCTCTCAGAATTAGATAAATCAAACCACAAAATAAACAAGAAGGAAACTAGGGAGATAAACCAATTGTTAGAAAAGTTAGGTATGATAAATCTATGGAGAAAGTTGAATGGAGACAGTAGGGAATTTACTTTTTTCTCAGCAGTCCATGGAACATATACAAAAATTGACCATGTATTACCGCATAAAAATCTTAAAATCAAATGCAGAAATGCAGAAATAGTAAATGCATCCTTTTCAGATCATGATGCAATAAAAATCACATGCAATATAAGTCCAGGAGAAAATAAACCAAAAGGTAATTGGAAATTAAATAATCTAATCCTGAAGAATGAATGGGTGAAAGAGCAAATCATAGACACAATCAATACTTTCATCCAGGATAATGACAATAAGGAGACAACATATCAAATTTGTGGGATGCGGCCAAAGCAGTTATAAGGGGCAATTTTATATCTTTAGATGCTTACTTGCATAAAATAGAGAAAGAAAACATCAACGAATTGGGCTTGTTATTAAAAAAAAAAAAAACTAGAAAAAGAACAAATTAAAAACCCTCAATTAAATACCAAATTGGAAATTCTAAAAATAAAAGGAGAGGTTAATAAAATTGAAAACAAAAAAAACTATTGAATTAATAAATAAAACTAAGAGTTGGTTCTACGAAAAAACGAAGAAAATAGATAAGCCTTTAGTTAATTTGATAAGAAAAAGCAAAGAGGAAAATTAAATTGTTAGTCTCAAGAATGATAAGGGAGAACTTTCCTCTAATCAAGAGCAAATTAGAGCAATAATTAGGAGTTACTTTATGCCAGTGAGATTGATAATCTAAATGAAATGGAGCAATATCTACAAAAATATAGATTGCCCAAGTTAAAAGAAGAGGATATAAATTATTTAAACAGCCCCATATTAGGAAAAGAAATAGAACAAGCTATTAACCAACTCCCTAAGAAAAAATCTCCAGGGCCAGATGGATTTACATGTGAATTCTACCAAACATTCAAAGAACAATTAATTCCAATACTATACAAACTATTTGAGAAAATAGGGACAGAAGGTATACTGCCAGAATCCTTCTATGAGACCGATATGGTGCTGATAGCTAAACCAGGTAGGGTGAAAACAGAGAAAGAAAAGTATAGACCAATTTCCCTAATGAATATTGATGCAAAAATTTTAAATAAGATATTAGCAAT
Organism: Myrmecobius fasciatus; assembly: GCA_023553655.1. Classification (NCBI taxonomy): domain Eukaryota; kingdom Metazoa; phylum Chordata; class Mammalia; order Dasyuromorphia; family Myrmecobiidae; genus Myrmecobius; species Myrmecobius fasciatus. The sequence continues at coordinate 9,615 of JAJPUD010014370.1, read as the reverse complement.
GAGATTACAGAAAGTCATCCCAGGATAGTACACTATGACCAAGTAGGATTTATACCAGGGATGCAGGGCTGGTTCAATATTAGTAAAACTATCAGCATAATTAATTATATTAATAACCAAACTAACAAAAACCATATGATTATCTCAATAGATGCAGAAAAAGCATTTGATAAAATCCAACACCCTCTCCTATTAAAAACACTAGAGAGTATAGGAATAAATGGGCTTTTCCTTAAAATGATCAGTAGAATCTATTTAAAACCATCAGCAAGCATCATATGTAATGGAGACAAACTAAAACCATTACCAATAAGATCAGGAGTGAACCAAGGCTGCCCACTGTCACCATTACTATTTAATATGGTATTAGAAATGTTAACTTTAGCAATAAGAGAAGAAAAAGAGATAGAAGGAATCAGAGTAGGTAATGAAGAAACCAAATTATCCCTCTTTGCAGATGATGTGATGGTATACTTAGAGAACCCTAGAGACTCAACTAAAAAACTATTAGAAACAATTCACAACTTTAGCAAAGTTGCAGGATTCAAAATTAATCCACATAAATCATCAGCATTTTTATATATTAACAACAAAGTACAGCAGCAAGAGATACAAAAAGAAATTCCATTCCCAATAACAGATGATAGGATAAAATATTTGGGAATCTACCTGCCAAGGAAAAGTCAGAAACTATATGAATGAAACTACAAAACACTTTCCACACAAATAAAATCAGACCTAATCAATTGGAAAAATATGAAGTGCTCATGGGTAGGCAGAGCGAATATAATAAAAATGACAATACTACCTAAACTAATCTACTTATTTAGTGCCATACCAATCAAATTCCCAAGAAATTATTTTAAGATCTAGAAAAAATAGTAGCAAAGTTCATTTGGAAGAACAAAAGGTCAAGGATTTCAAGGGGATTAATGAAAAAAGGCAGATGAAAGTGGCCTTGCTGTATCAGATCTAAAACTATATTATATAGCAGCAGTCATCAAAATCATTTGCTACTGGCTAAGAAATAGAGCAGTCGATCAGTGGCACAGGATTGGTTATCAGGACAATCTAGGCAATAACCTTAACAATTTAGTGTTTGATAAACCCAAAGACACCAGTTTTGGGGATAAGCACTCACTATTGGGCAAAAAACTGCTGGGAAAATTGGAAACTAGTGTGGAAGAAATTAGGGCTTGACCCATACCTAACCCCTCATACAAAGATAAGATCTAAATGGGTTCATGATCTAGATATAAAGAGTGACTTTGTAAGCAAGTTAGAGGAACGTAATATAGTTTACCTCTCAGACCTGTGGAGATGGAATAAATTTATGTCCAAAGAAGATCTGGATCTCCTAATTGAACACCAGATGGATAATTTTGATTATATTAAGTTAAAAAGTTTCTGTACAACTAAAACAAATGCAGACAAGATTAGGAGGGAAGCATCAAATTGGGAAATCATCTTTACATTTATTGGTTCTGATAAAGGTCTCATTTCTAAAATGTATAGAGAATTGTCTCATATATATAAGAATTCAAGCCACTCTTCAATAGATAAGTGGTCAAGGGATATGAATAGACAATTTTCAGATGATGAAATTAAAACTATTTATAGTCATATGAAAAGTTGCTCCAAATCACTATTGATCAGAGAAATGCAAATTAAGACAACTCTGAGGTACCACTACACACCTGTCAGATTGGCTAAAATGACAAAAAAGATAACCATGAATGTTGGAGGGGATGTGGGAAAACTGGGACACTAATACATTGTGGGTGGAACTGTGAACGGATCCAACCATTCTGGACAGCAATTTGGAGCTATGCTCAAAACGTTATCAAACTGTGCATACCCTTTGACCCAGCAGTGTTTCTACTGGGACTATATCCCAAAGAGATCTTAGAGGAGGGAAAGGGACCCACATGTGCAAGAATGTTTGTGGCAGCCCTTTTTGTAGTGGCTAGAAATTGGAAACTGAAGGGATGCCCATCAATTGGAGAGTGGCTGAATAAATTATGGTATATGAATGTTATGGAATATTATTGCTCTGTAAGAAACAACCAGCAGGACGATTTCAGCGAGGCCTGGAGAGACTTGCATGAACTGATGCTGAGTGCAACGAGCAGAACTAGGAGATCATCATACACAGCAACAACAGTATTACATGATGATCAATTCTGATGGACATGGCTCTCTGCAACAAAGAATTGTCTCAAACCAGTTCCAATTGTTCACTGAAGAAAACCATATACACCCAGAGAGAGGGATATGAAATATGGACGACAATATAACATTTTCATGCTCTCTATTGATACTTGCTTGCATTGTGTTGCCTTTCTCTGATTTTCTTTTTTTTCTTGTATATAGGATTTTTCTTGCATAACTTGTCAAGTATTTCAACATTATTAACATGTAGTGGACTTCTTGCCATCTAGGGGAGGGGAGGGGACTCGGGGTAAAATTTGTAATGGAAAGCTTTGTAAAGATTAATGATTGGGAACTACCCATACATATGTTATACAAATAAAAAGCTTTAATAAAAAATAAAAATAAATAAAAAAGTGAAATCCTACAAACATCCACTTGAAAAGAAGAAAATAAAAAAAAAAGAAAATTCAGACTAGAATAAAAGGGCAAATGCAGATAGATGTAGAAAGGTGAGGTCTCATTTTATATTCCTATTATCAAGCAGTATATAAATGTATTCTATATTGAATGATTTTCCATTCCTAACAATAAGAATCATTAGGGAAGGGAATAGCCCTTAGCTGCCCTTTATGCTCTAGGCTTATAACAATAAAACCATACAAAATCGTTGGTTTTCTTCTGTAATTCTCCTCTCACTCTCTTCAATAACCTACTTTCAACATCATGTATCTTGAATTTTATATAGTTGTTTAGGTGTTTTGGTTTTTCTCACCGAAGTATATTCTTGTTCATGCAAATAATATTCTGCCTATTCACTTGTCCTTCCTTCTTGACCTTCACATGGTCACAAAGCTTGTATGTGTCAGAGACAGGATATTAATCAAGCTGTTCTTGCTTGTTAGGCTAATGTTCTAACCACTGTATCATCCAGCTCCTCATCTGCCATCTCTAGCACAGAAGTTGAAATTGGTTTTCAATATTTTCTCCATATATATGTGTGTGTATATTTAAAATATATGTGTGTGTTCAGAAAAAAATACTAAAACTAACACAGTTTCACTGAGTTAGCTGAAATGTCAGAGCTAAGTTCCTTCTTTACCTTGATATCTTTTAGTACCTTATTTGTCTGTTTCCTCACATGAAAAATAAGACAAAAATAATCTTACCTACCTTTTAGAGTTTGAGTAAAAAATATCTAATAAAAAACTCTCAAGTATTTTACCATTTATAATACCCCTAATGATAATAATGTCCTATACCAATAACCTTTCCCCTCTTAATCACTTTTTGCTTACCTTAAAGAAACATGATTGAGGAATCTTGTCACTCTGTATTTATAATCATTGAATTACCTCTCATACTGACTGGCTTTTTACAAATCTAAGCATCTGTCTGCAGCGTTCATTATTTGCTATTCCCTCCAAATATAGTATCATCCATCTGCAATACTCTCAGTTTTAATTTTCTGCTGTTTTTATGCTCCTAAGCCATTTTTTTCTTTTATGAAGTTGTAAAGTTTCTATTAAAAATTATTTCCAGAAGCAAACTTTGGGTCATACTTTAAGGTTCAAGTCTATGAAATCATTGTTTGTGGTGATGGTCTCATGGTCTCTCATTTGTGGATTCTTTGCTTTGTTAGGTAAATAATTTAAGTAACCAATATATAGTTTGTAATGAAATATGATACATTTCTTTTTAAAAATTAATACAATTTCTGTTTAAATTTAATCAAAATGGAATTTTCTACATGGAAATAAATAAAAACATTTTCAGGGATGTTTTCTAAGCTGCAAGAAAACTTGAGTCACTCAAAAAAGTCCTACTGTATCTAAGATGCAAGTAACACCCAGAAAACAGACAACTACTAAAAACAGCTGTTGAAAGGAAAGATTAGTTTTCTCCTCAAGAGAAAAAGAGTTTTATGTTTAGAAATTCTATTCTTGCTCAACAAGCATCTGTTAACCCTTCTACAGCCCTTTGGCCATGGTTTCCCATTATTAAAGATCAGGTAGCTAAAGAGGAAAAAAGAGTTACTCACCAAAATATTAAGCCTTGGATGTGTTTAATGCCCGCTAGGCGCTGTAGAAGTACTAATATAAATGTTTTCTCCATGCCCCAAAGATAATTTGTTTAAATGCTAAACTTTAACAGTTAACACATACGGCAATGTCAATAACATTATAGTTGTAGGGAAGTGAGCTGATTCTATAAAATTTGTTGAATGACTACAATTTTTATGTTCTGGGTGCACTAGGGTATACAAAGATATACAATAGTATTTTTGTCTTCAAGAATATTATTGTGACATTGAGGATACAAAGCATAAACATGTAAAATAGTTAAATATATCTCTTAAGAGAATACAAAAACTGGCTTTAAATAAAAAAAAATTTCTTGGCAATTAGTCCTATCACTTCATAGTAAATAAAGGGAGAAGAAATGGAAGCAGCGTCAGGCTTTACATTCTTGGGTTCAAACATTACTGCAGACAGTGACTGGCCATGAAATCAAAAGATGGTTGCTTCTTGAATGGAAAACTATGGTAAATCTAGACACATACTACAAAGGAGAGACATCACCTTGTTGACAAAGATGTTTATATTCAAAGCTATGTTTTTTCCAATAGTAATGTATGACTAAGATTTTGATTGTAAGAAAAGCTGAGCATTGCAGTATCAATGCTATCAAATTTGTGATGCTGGAAAAAACTTCTGAGAATCCCTTGGATATCAAGGAGATCAAATAAGCCAATACTTTAAAAAAATAATTCGGACTATTCACAGGAAGGTCAAATACTGAAATTGAAACTTTAACACTTCAATCACATAATGAGAACACAGTACTCACTGGAAAGCCCCTGGTGTTGAGAAGGCAAAAGGAAAAGAAAATGACAGAGCATGAAATGGATAGATAGTATCATGGGAATGGTAAAAGTGAACTTGGACAGACTTAAAAAGACACTGGAGGATAAAAGGACATAGTTTCTGACCTATCCATGGTCACAAAACTTATATGTGTCAAAAGCAGGATTTGAATCAAGCTGTTCCTGCTTGAAAGGCTAACCTTTTTAGCCATTACACCATCCAGCTCCTCATCTGCCTTCTGTAGCACAGAGTTGAAATTGGTTTTAAACCTATTCATCAGATTCACAAACAGTTGGATACAAATGAATGACTGAACAGCAACAACAACAATCTTTCAGTTAAGAAGCATTTGGATTTTTCTCTCTTCCACTTCTTTTCATTGAGAAGGAAATGGAAACATTACAAGAAAAAAAATGCATAATCAAGGAAAACAGATTCCCACATTAGCCATAACCCTAAAATATGTATCTCATTCTGCATTTTGAATCCACTTTTCTGTCAGGAATAGGGTGATATTCTTCCTCATCAGTCTTGCAGGATGATGGAAAATTATTACTTTGAGGAGAATTCTTTCAATGTTATTTACTTTTACAATGTTGTTATTGTACAACTTGCTTTCCAGGTGCTTATGACTTAATTATGAGTTAATTAACACAAGTTTCTTTATACATTTCTTTTATCATTGTTAATGTCACAATAGTATATATTATTTTCATATATTCTGATTATGATAATTTGTTCAATTTCCTGTTATTTGCCACCACAAAATAATTGAAATATATATATACATATGTATATACATATATATGTATGTATACATATATTTTTCCTCTTTCTTCAGTTTCTTGGTGTTAGGACTTCACCAGTATTGTATCTTATCTTAATCAATATCTTGAACAAAGGGATTTCCAACAGTTAAGATAATATATCAGAACTTTGTATTCAATGAACTATAAATAAGGAAAGGGCATTCCAGGTGAATACCCAGATGAATCATTTAGGAGAAGAGGAGAAATGAGCAAATTTGCAACAGTTAAGATTAGAAAAGGATAAACATTTGGATAGAGATAGATTCTGGATATTTCTAAGGTAACCATTCTGACTGGTTTCATTATTCAAAGTAAAATTTAATCTGAGAATTCACTTAATACCCATCAGAATGGCACAACTGCCAAAAAAAGAAAAAATGATGAAGACTAGAAAAGCTGTGGGGGAAAGAAGCATATTAATGTTCCATTTGTAGCATTATGAATTGTTCCAGTCATTTTGGAAAATAATTTGGATCTATGAAACTCTGCTTCAAAGAGCATGCATTGGTTCTTCAAGCTGACTAGGTTAAATGGAGCTGCCAATTTAGGGTTAATGGAACAAAACATTCCACTGTCAAGCCCTCCATGATCCTTTATACATTTCAACAAATACTTCTAACCTTGCTATGATATGCCTTTCTTGCACAGTCATTCCTGTCACTATAATTCTAATGTAATCACTGATTTATGATTGATTTGTCAGACAAAAGCAGAAATCATATCATCTATTTTTTTTACTTATTTCCTTTCTTACTTTCTTATTGTAGAGCAGGAATCTACTAGATAATTAATACCTCTTATAAGACTGCTTGAGCATTTTCAGGGTTATGAGAATTCATTGCCTCCTAAAGCACCCTCTTTGCACTGAAGTGAAGTAAAAACAGCCATTCATGTTATTCATCATGTGTTTTGGTTTGTGAGGTTTTTGAGGGATGAGGGGTTGTTTGTTTTTGTATTGTTTTGTCTGCTTTGTGTTTAGCAATATATTTAGTAAGAACATACTGAGTAGATGTGTTTCTATGCATTTTAAATCCAACTAACAGTGAATACACAATTACTATTCATTTTGGAATAATTCAATTAAAAATATATTTTATATAAATTCATAGTACAACCATGCCATTTCACCCTCTTTGCAAATGGATTTTTTCAAGTGTTTTCAAATGGATTTATTCTTCATTTGCATATAATTTCACTAATCCCTTTCATGAATATACATCTTTTGTCTGAAGGTAAGGGCTCTGAACAAAACATTTCTTTCTAGTCTGTATGCAGTAATATCCCTTCACACATCTCTTTCTTTATGTGTATATACATAAGCATATATGCATACACACATATTGACTGTGTTCTGGTTTTTCTCACTTTTTAATATCCACTTTTGAAAAACTATCTCATTAATCAATTCTTGTCAAAAAAAATTCCCCCCCTCTATAATTCTTCCCTTAAAGAACTATCTGCTTATACATTCTCAAATATACCTTGTATTTATGCTTTGAAATCTTACCCTTTATGGTCTTTTATATCCTTTTATCAGCAAGATAATTTCATTTCAACATGATGCCAAAATCCCAAACTAAGTATGTCAAGAATTTAATTTATTTATCATCCCCTGCTGCCCAAACCTCCATTTTATTGCAACCTCACCATTTCATCAAGAGTACCAAAATCATCCTTATTTCCCAGGATTATAACTTTAGAATATCATCAACCATTTTCTTCACCCACTACATATATCCAGTCACCAACTTTTAAAATCAATGTTACCTCCTCTTTGAAACTTTCTTTTAGAAATATCTTTGTAATGGTGAAGTTGATTGAGTAAATCAATCAAATCACCCCATTCTGCACTTAATGTGAGATTAGATACCCAATCTAACAAAGGAATTAAATTGAGGGGGAAATATCCTTTAAAGAACAAGAATGACTATTTAAAAAAAACTCAGAATAGTTGAGGAAATAATTATATTTTGTGGGTCATCTATAAAATGGGAGAGGAACTCTGAACCCAATTTATTTGATCATCTGGCAGAACTTTGTATTTCAATGAGCCATAAATGAGGAGAGAATATTCCAGGTGAACACCCAGAAGAATCACTTAGGGGAAGAGGACAGGTAAGCACTTAGATTTCAGCCTTGGTCTCCTCCTCTGCCCTTCCAAACTATATATATTCTTTTCTTATTGTATCTTACTCTAAGCATATTTTACCTTTAAAGATTCAACTTTCCTCCTAATGATAGTATATAATCCTCAGAGGAGAGAGAGAGAGACAGAGAGAGACGGACAGAAAGAGACAGAGAAAGAGACTGAGAAAGAGACAAAGACATAGAGAGAGGGACAGAGAAAGAGGGAGAGACAGAGAGAGACAGAGAGATAGAGAGAGACAGAGAGATAGAGAGAGACAGAGAGATGGAGAGACAGAAAGACATGGGGAGAGAGAGAGAAAGACAAAGAGATGGAGAGAGAGACAGAGAAACATGGAAAGACAGAGAGAAGAGAAAGGGAGATTCTTTATGTATTGCTGCTACCTGTAGCACCAGATATACTTAAATTCATCTCACAACTACAATACATAATACATTGCCAGTGTTCTCCATTTTTCTGTAAATGGCAAGGCCTTCTCTCTTTGGTCCCAAATCCCTCAGGGAAAACCCCAGGGATACTCTCTCACACAACATGCAAGATTAAAACTGATTTCTCAGAGCATTGTCATTGAAGATGATGCCATCAGACATCATGAACTATTGTCAACAACATTTTTCCTGTTTACTCTAGAACAAAGGCTTATAGTAGGGGATAATTATTAATAATAATAATAAGCTAATGATTAAGATTAGGTCCTTTGAAGCAATGTAGCATTGCTTTTTAATAGACAAAGCTGATTACCTTAAAGTGAGGGAGCATCAGATGAGAAGGGAATTTCCTGTCTGAAGTCACAGCTGAGACTCCTCATGGGCTGTTTCTTTATTTGAAATCTTCCCTCCAGCACCCTTGCCAAACACCTTTACTAGTTATACTTCCATGGAGGGTATGGTTTTATCTCTTTTCCTGCAGATATATTATATTTCTATGGCAATTCCTTGTGTTGGCTGTATTTCCAGGGTAGGCATTGCTTTGACTACACATTGGCCAAGCTGTATAATCTTTCCACTACACTGTCACATCTATGAAGAAAATCTCCTTT
>JAJPUD010014369.1:19826-40871 GCA_023553655.1 Myrmecobius fasciatus | reverse complement strand
CCCCCCCACCCCCAGGTGTGAGGGCAGCTCGCCTCGGGAATACGTGTGTGTGTGCAGGGATGCAAGGACACGTGTGTGCTAATTGGACCAGTTCCCATGGGGTCTCTGTCTCTGGAGGACCATGGGACAGCACAGGGTCAGGATGCCCTCCCAAATGCCGGGAATCCGGCTCCCTCCCTTCTCATTCCGGGCTCATCACCCACTCATCCTAGTGCTTCAGAACTGCAGGTTGGGGGGGTAGGTGTAGGACTGGAGGTTCTGGGGCCTGCCCTGGAGGGCAGGTCTGGATTGTGGAGACCGGAGCAGTCACTTGCCCGCATTCACACACCCAGCCCCAGGCTCCCTCCAGCCCACTCCTTGCTCCCTCTAACCACGTGGTGCTTTAGGCATCCCCAGGATACCCCAGTCCTTGTTCTGTCCCTGCCTTTCTCTGGCCACGGTAGGCCTGGAGAACATTTGCTCTCTCCCAGCTTAGGCTTTTCCCTTCCCCATTCCCTGCTCTTGATCTTCAGAGAAAAGAGTACCTTGTCCCCCTCTCCTTCTGTCCTCCTGCAGAGGTGAGTCTGGGGAAGCCAGGGACTCCAGAAAGAAGGGGTCATACACCCAGAAAGCAGATCACAGGCTTAAGAGTCTCCCCCACTTCCCCCCTGTAACCCCAAAGGTAACAAAAAGAACTTCTTTCTCTCATAGCACTAGGATATAGACTCTTGAGGGGGATTAAGAAGCAGAAATGAAACAGCCCTGTCCCCTACATCTCAGGCCTAAACCTGTGAGTCTGACTTCAGGCTGAGTTCATTGTTTCTCCGGCCCTTCCTTTCCCTAACTCAGGCTCTGAATGACCCTTTCCCTGAACCACAGAATCATGGCATGTCATCACATCAGAGCTGGCACATGGCTAACCAGAAAACTTCTGTCCTCTTTTATCACTTTCTGTTCTTTCCCAGCACCCTTAGCAAGAACCCTCAAGTCACACCTTCAGGCTACATTCTGCACCCCTGCTCCCTCATTCTTTACTCACTTTCCAATCTGGAGCAGCCTCAGTTTCCAGTTCTTCTCCTGTTCCCAAATTATCCACCCAGTGATCACTGATAATCTCTTGCTAAATCCCACCCTCTTCCCTCTGGAACTTTGAGTAGCTTTTAACATGGGTGCAGTAGCTTCCTTCTGCACACTCTCTCCTCTCGTGGCTTGGGTGACATTGCTCTTTCCTGCTTCTTGTTTTCTTTGCAGGGCTCATCATACATTTATTTTCCTATTCTTTAAGCACACAGCCTTGTTTTATGGCTAGCCAGCATCCACTTCTTCCTCACTTAACCCCATGATTTAGAGAATCATCAGCTGCCAACTAGAAATCCACCTCTGCTCTCATCTCCATCTCCCTCAGTCTTTTGCTTCCTCAGATATTTATCCAACTGTCCAATACCCTCCCTTTACACAGCAGTTCCTGGAACCCTTCTTCTGTGCTCAGTCAGGAACATACTAGTTAATTAAGAAAGTAACCTTCAGCTTAGACCTTCTCTGTTGTGCACTTTCCTTCTTTTGCTACTCAGGGAAAACTGAATCCCTAAGGAGAGACTCCCTCCTTGGGCATTCTATCCAGTATTAGCCACCCTTCCTGTTATTTCCCTTCCTCTAGCTAAATTAATATTTATTTAATATTTTTATTTTCCCATTACACATAAAACATTTGTTTTCCAAACTCCAAGTTCCAGATTGTCTTCCTTTCTCCTCACCTTCATCCCCCTTTAAGAAGGCACTTATGAAGTTACTAGAATTAGCTAGAATTAGCTTCCTCTTCCTCAAGATCATTTCCAGACCCTACCACCACTGTCATCCCTCAGAATCCTTTCCTCATTTGAGATCCACTCCTCCCGGATCAATCCTCCAATCCGGATCTGGGCAGGAGTTCTGTCAGCCTCTTCCTTCGTCAGAGAATTAATTACCTTGATCACAGTCTTCTTCAGAACTCCAACTTCAACTTTCATACTTGGAGACTTCAACATGTATACTGATGTTTACTTATCAACTTCTTCAACATACACAGCCACCCACAAAGGTGATCACGCCCTTGATCCCACCACCATCCATGAATGTTCCACTCTCAAGACAAGAACTATGAAATCTGTCCCGTTATCCCCTATCCTTCCATTCCTCACTGAGTTGCATCCCTTCCAGTTTTATTCTTTGCCCTTACAATCATCTCCAGTCCTTCCATCCCTTCTCCAAGGCCATCATCTCCCCTTGGCTTTTACTTTGCTCCTTGCCTGGTCTTGGGCCTGAAGTCAGCCATACACCATCCTCTCCTTTTTTTTTTTGTTTATCTTTTGTTCTTTCTAAACCCTAACCACCTAAACCTACCCTCTGTCTTCTCCACTCTTACTGAAATAGTCCTATAGATGCTCTGACAGGATCCTCACAAATGGTTATTATCCAATCTCAATTGGGTTCTTATTGTCCACAATTGACTCTCAGCTATTGAACTCCTTGTGTCAGTAACTGTTCCAAACCTTTTTTCCGTTCATAAACCTCCACCTTACTTCCTCCTTCATCTTTACAGGCAACGGACCTCGACTCGTACTTGACTGAGAAAATCAAGATTATTGAATATAATTTCCCTCTCCTCTCCTCTGAATCTCAAGATCCCTTCACATCCTTTGCCCAAGTTTCTTCTTCTCACTAAGGCTAATCCCTTGATTTGCTCCCTCTATCCCATCCCTTCCTTTTTCTTCTAGCCACTCACATAAGAAGCATTTATTAAGCGCTTCATGTGTGCTAAGAATTGGGCTAAGTAGTGGCAATATGGAGAAAAGCAAGCACAATCCCTGCCTTCAAGGAGCCTAATAGGAGAGAACAGGGGCTGGACCTGCCTTTTCAGTAGTGCAGGGAATTCCTAGGTGATGAAACTCCTTTGCCTTAATATGCCTTTTTGGTTTCTTACCTGCCCTTAGTCACTAAACAGGTAGTTACCTCAGTCAAATTGAGATCTGTCAAAGATCTTAGCTTAAAAAGGCCAAGTTCTCCACTGTACCCAGGGCCATCTCCAGTCTTCCTGATCTATATCTTGCTGCTGATGGCTCCAGGGGAGAAAGTGAGGCAGATAACCTTACACAGCCCTTCCTCACTCAAATCCAGTTCACTTGCATGTCATGACATCACTTCCCTGATGTCGTCTTCAAGAGCAAAGGACGAACAACTTTTTCAGCAACTTAACAGTCTTTGAGAGTGGTTTAGATCCCAGCTTCTTAAACTATGGTTCATGAACCCTTATGGAAGTCTCATAACTGAATGTGGGGGTCATGAAATATTATCAATAAATGTTTGATTTGTATACCTGTTTTTTTATACCTATATGCCTAAAGTCACATAAAAATTCCACTTTTTCTTTTTGTTGAGACAGTTAAGTGATTTGCCTAGAGTCACACAGCTTAGTAAGTATTAAGTATCTGAGGCTGGATTTGAACTTAGGTCCTCCTGACTTCAGGGCTGGGACTCTATCCACTGTGCCATCTAATTGCCCTTCACATAAAAATTTCTAGGGCAAAAAGGAGTCGAGTAGGAAAAGATAAAAAGCCCTGGTCTAGATCACTAAGTGGTTAATGGCCCATGCACTGTCACACAGGATGTGTCAGAGACAGGATTTGACCCAAAGTTTTCCTGGGCTGGAGTTCAGCTTTCTCTCCATCACTCCATGCTGCCTTCCACAAATATGTACATACAAGGTACATACGCAATAGATGGAAGATGACTAAGGGGTGAAGACTCTGGTATAAAGTTAGCTAAGTGATTGAAATGGATAAAGTGCTGGGTCTGAAATCAAGATTAGTTCAAATCTAGCCTCGAATGCTTACTAGCTGTATGGTCCCTTTGTAAGTCATTTAACCTTTGTCTGCCTCAGTTTCCTCAACTGGAAAATGAGGATGATAATAGTTCCAACTTCCTAGGATTTTGAGGAGGATCAAATGAAATAGTGTTTGGAGAAATGTCTTGCACAATGCCTGGCACAAATATAAATGTTAGCTATTCTTATCAATATTATTATTGGAGCACTTTGCTATACAAATTTTAGTTATTATTTTCTTCCAATTTCTCCTAGTCTACCAGCTCCTTCCTTGCTTCCTGCCTGTCTCATCCCTAAAAAGTCTTAACCTGACTGAATTGTTCCCACATGCTGTATGCCTCTGCTCTTACACAATGAAACCTAGAAGGAGCTGTTCACATCCATTGCTATCTTCTCACTTACTTTTCAACCTTTTGTTGTTTCACTTCCAATTTCTTGTTCCACTTCCATTCTCATCACTCAACCACACTTAATTCTTCAAGTCTAGCCAGTTTCTATATTAAAAAGTCTTGGGGGCAGCTAGGTGGTACAGTGGATAGAGCACCAGCCCTGAAGTCAGAAAGACCTGAGTTCAAACGTGGTCTCAGACACTTAACATTCCCTAGCTGTGTGACCCTGGGCAAGTCACTTAACCTCAATTGCCTCAGCAAAAAGCAAAAAAAAAATCTTACTAGCTTTTGCTCTTATGCCACTTAGATTTCCTACTGCATCTCTCCCTTTCCTGCTCCCTTCCAGTGGGATATCTCTTATAGTAAATAATATTTTTTTTTAAAAAGGAAAGAGAAGAAAAGAAAAAAGTTTATAAAAATCAACCAACTTATCAAAAAGTCTATGCAGTGTCTCTTAGTTATGGCCCCCCACCTCTGGTCAATGGTCTTTTAATTAATTTTTTTTTTCTTTTTGCTGAGGCAACTGAGGTTAAGTGACTTGCCCAGGGTCACACAGCTAGGAAATGTTAAGTGTCTGAGACCAGATTTGAACTCAGGTCCTCCTGACTTCAGGGCTGGTGCTCTATCCACTGCACCACCTAGCTGCCCCTTGGTCAGTGGTCTTTTTATGGGGCTTCTTTGAATCCAAGCTTGAATCATTTTAATTCCAGAAATTCATTTTGTATTTTATTTATGGTTCTTTCTCACTTACATCATCACAGTCATTTTGTGGACTGTCTTTTATCTCTTTTTGTATTCCTGGCACATAGGGGGCACCTGATATGCTTGATAAACAATTGTTCCTTATTTTTCTAGTTCTGCTTCCTTCATTCTGCATCAGTCCACCTAAGTCTTCTCAAGCTTCAATATCTGCACATGTTCTGAATGGATTCCATCATGTCATCAAACACCTCGTCACAGGTGTATGACACAAGCACCGAGCTCTCAGAGCCCCATCCTCCATGCTATCTATATTCATCATTGTTTCTTGTAGCACAGAGATATCTCATTATATTCACGTATGATAGTTTGTTCAGCCATTCCCCAATGAATAGACATCAGCTTTATTTCTGGTTCTTTGCAGCTGAAGGAAGTGCTGCTATTGATATTTTGGTGTGTAAGGGAACTTCATTTTTGTCACTGATCTCCTTTAGGTAAATGTCTAGCAATGGAAGTCAAAGGGCATGGGCATTTCAGTTGCTCTTTTCAGCATTTGAAACTTTGACTACCCTCTCCTCCTGGATGTAACCTTCTCCCTGTTCTTTTTCTTGATTCTTCTTGGTTCTATATATCTATTCCTTCTCAATCTCCTTTGATGCCCCACCCCTTCCAGATTTCCCTAAGATTCTTTCTGTCGGTCTCTCTATCTCCATCTCTCCTTCTGTTTCTGTCTGTCTGTCTGTCTCTGAGGCAATCAGGGTTAAGTGACTTGGCCAGAATCACACAGCTAAGTAAATTTCTGATGCTAGATTTGAACTCAGGTCCTTCTGACTCCAAAGAGGTGCTCTATTCCCTGCACAACCTAGTTGCCTTGTCCCCCAAGATTCGTTCTTGAGTTTTCTTCCTTTACCTTTCTTTCTGCTCTTGATGACCATCAACTCCTATAGGTTCATTGTTAGTCATTCCCAAGCCTGTGACTTTGGGGTCTACATGCTCAGCTCAAATATCTAACCCGAACTCACCAAGGGGAACCCGGTGAACCCACTGGATAAGGGCAACCAACCCCCTGGCAGTCAGAACCCCTTAAGATCTTGACAGGTTAGAACACTGGCTTGAATCTAATAGGATAGAATTCAATTGCGATCAATGGGAAACTTGACATGGGTTCAAATGCTCAGAAAAAGGAACACAGGATGTGGAAGGTATGTGTGGGCAGTTCTGAAAAAGAGCCTGGGGTTTTAGTAGACTACAGGGTCATGTGAGTCAGCAGACTGATGTGCCAGCCAGGAAAATGAATGAGCTTTGGGGCTGCATTGAGAGGCAGAGCTTCTAGGAACAAGGAGGGGAGGATCCCAGTCAGACCACAGCTGGATTGTTGTTGGATCCATTTACCAGTGGCCACAGTTTAAGAGAGCATCAAACAGCTGGAGTTTTCAGAGGGGTATAATGAGGATGATGGTAGCCCATGACGTATGAGGACCATTTGAAGGAACCGGGGATGTTTAGCCCCGAGAAACGGAAAGTGTGGTCTCTCTTCCACGGTTTGAAGGACTGTCTTGTGGAATAAAGCTTATGCTTGTTTTATTTAACCTCAGAGGGCAAAACCAGATGGTAGTGGGAAGTGAGGGGAGTAGGGAATTGCAAAGAGGTGGATCTAGATTTGGCTTCAGAGCCCCTGAAGTGCTGTGGGCCACCTCGAGAGGCAAAGGGTTTCTTCTCAATGGATTTCTTCAGGCAGAGGTTAAATGATCACTTGCAAAGGATCTTGTAACAGGGATTTCTTTTGGATCTGAGTTGGGCTGAATTCCACTGAGAGTACATCCAATTCTAAAATTCTGTGATTCTTTCACCTACTTAGTGGACATTTTCCAGCGGACGTTCCATGGGCATTTCATCTTGATGTATTCAAAGCAGAACTCTATGTCCATCTTCCTCAAACACACTCTACTTTCTAACTTCCCTCTTTTTGATAAGGGTCCTGCCACTTGTCCAGGTGCCCAGATTCACAAATTGGGAATCACCCTCCATTTCCTCCTCTCCCTCATTTCCCACGTCCAATTAGATTTTAAGTCTTGTCACATTTCCCAACTGGCTTCTACCCTTATGTGGCCCTTATTTGGCCATTACTCTCTCACAGATTCTGTTGAAGAGACTTAGACCAAGTTCAAATCCTTCCTCGGACACTTACTAGCTGTGTGATTCTGAGCTATGTGACTCTCATTTCCTCATCTGGAAAATAATAATAGAATCTGTTCCACAAGGTGGTTAGATAGATAAGATGATAAATATAAAGCACTTTGAGAATCTTAAAGTACTGTGTAAATGTTAACTGATATTATTATTTCCCTGCCTCCTGTTGCTATTCTTTTGCTATTCCTAAAGCAGAGGTCCAGATATGCTATTCACCTGCTCAAGAAACTACAATGGCTCCCTATCACCGTTAGGATGAAACATAAACTTCTCTTCCTGGTATTTAAAGCCCTTTCCATTTAGGGCTCCAGCCTCTCTCCTTCCCAGGCTTATTACATTACACATTTTTTCTCTTTCACATGCTTCGTTGCCACTGCCCTGACCTACTTGCTGTTCCCTGATTGCCACCTTCCATCTCCTCGTCTCCTTGTTTTTTGCCTTTTCACAGGCTGACTGTCCCCTGGCTCTGGAAAGCTCATCCTTCTCTCTGCTTTGAAAGATCCCTTATTCCCTTCACTGATGAGAACATGAAATTTCTTGTATGGAGGCCTTCCCGACCCCCTCCTGGCCATTGTACCCTCCCTTTTAAATAGCACTCTCCATTCACCTTATAAATAGTTTGTATTCATGTGTCTGTGTATCTGTTGTGTCCCCTCCATCCCCAAAGTCTAGGAGGCAGGAATGATTTGGGTTTTGTATATTCAGTTCCTGGTTTATAAGGATAGAAAGTGGAATTGAGATTTCAATGAAAATTTAAATCACTGATTCAAGTGAGCACCTCCTCTGTAGCCTTATAGTGTTGCCTACATGAACTGTCTTGCTCAGGGTCACACAGCCGGCTTGTGTTAGAGAAAAGACCCAAGTCTTCCGAGCCGTGAGGTCCCAGTGCTTCCCATCTAGCCCATAACATTCAGTGGATGATTGTTGGATGAATGGTTGGGTCATCTAGGATTCTTCCCTGAATCCTCTTCCTGGTGAGCTCAGCTGCTCCCATGAGTTCCTGGGTTACCTCTGCCAACATGATTCCCAGATCATCATCGGCTGAATCCCAATCTCTTTCCTAAGCTCTAGTCTCACACCTTTATTTGTCTGTTGGTCTCTTAGACCTCCCATCAGCACTGTAGACTCACTGTGTCCAAACAGACTTCCTTTGTTTCCTCCCCCAAATCTATCCCTCTCCCAATTCCCATTTCTCTTCAGAGCAGTAATATCTTCCATCTCACTCATTCAGACACATAATCTCCAAATCACTAATGATCTTATACTCTCTAACTCTCCTCAGATCAAATCAGTCACTAAGTGCCATCTGTTCTATGTCTCTAACATCTCTTTTTTCCCTATTTGGACAGCTACTACCACATTTCACACCCCCATCACCCTTTGCTTAGACTCTTGCCCTAATTGGATGCCTTCTTACCTTTCAGTTTCTCCCACTCTCCAACCCTTCTGCCATAAAGCTGTGAAAGCAATCCTTCTGAAGTCAAGTTGGACCAAAAATCTTCAATAGCTCCCTATTGCCTCTTGGATTAAAAAAAAAAAATCCTCAGCATGGCATTCTCCTCAAGCTCCAGCTGACTTTTTCTAGATTTGCATGTAATTCCCCTTTATATACTCTGTGTTCCAGCAGCTAGGTGGCCTAGCACTGGAGTTGGAGCTAGGAAAACTTGGGTTCAAATTCAGCCTCAGACTCTTACTTGCTAATCATGACTCTAGGCAAATCATTTAACCTCGCTTTGCTTCAGTTTCTGCATCTGTAAAATGGGGATGATAATAATCCATCTCCCAGGATTGCTGTAAGGATCAAATGAGATTAATAATTGTAAGGGGCTTAGCACAGTGTCTGGTACCTTCTAAACACCATATAGACATTAAATATTATTTTTTATTATTCTACCATTACTTGCTATTATTTACCTGAACTTGTTCTCCCATCTGCCAGCTCCTTGCCTCTTCATTCTACCTTTCTCACTTCCCCTTCTTAAGATCTCCATCTTCTTTCAAGGTTCCACTCATGTGATACCGTCCTCCTTTGGACAACTTTTTCTGACTATTACTGCTCTCTCCTTCCTCTTTAAATGATTGTAAATAGAAACTCTTTGAGGACAAAGACCGTTGTTAGCTTTTCCTTAGTTGCCCAATTGCCAGTCTCTTAAAAGGCATTTCAGAAATATTCATTGGATTGGGTCATATAGGGTAGGATGGGGTGCAATGGGACGACCTTAATGTTTCAGGCTTATCTGACGTGCTTGCTCTTCATGGGCTTTCCTGTTCCTTAGATATGTTCTATGCTCCCCCATCTCCACTGTGTTGCTTAGATTGTTCCCTGCATGCAAAGTCCTCCTTTCTGCCAGAGGGAGGAGAGCTCTGGCCAGCTAAGAAGGTTCTAGGCAATTCCCTATCTCTAGAATCCTGATGCTCAAGGTCTTAAAGCCCTAAGCTCCTTATTTGTAAAATAGAGGGCTTCTTTCAGCTCCATATCTGGGTGCTCATCATCTGCATAGTTGGACCTCAGTTTACTCCTCTGTAAAATGGGAAGACTGAGCCAGATGGCCCCTATATTGTGTATTATGTTTACCAAGCTTTCTGCCTCAGGACTTTGCATGTGGTGCCAATGTCATGCTTTATTGAATGGATGGCTGGATGGGAACAGGGACATTATAGGCTGTCTAAATGAAATGATTCTAGGGATGCTTGGGGCCCATGTCTGAGCTATGAGGAGGCTGGGTACTGGGAGGTGTACTGGTTCTGCTGACCCCAGATTGAGACATTGCTGATGGATTTCCTTCTCTATCTCTCCCTCCCAAAGGCCAGCACATTCCCCGATGGCCCACATGCCAGGAGGCCCTGGGGAAGTGGACAACATGGAGGGGCCGCCCTCTATCAATAACAACAACCCTACCCGATGGGAGAGCCCTGAGCGGGGCTGGGACCGGGAACTCACAGCGGCCCCAGCACCAGCTTCTGGGTCAGCCAACGCAGCCGCCTCTCTCTTCGAGTGTTCCCGGATCAAGGCCTTGGCAGGTGGATGGTGGGAGACCAGGGAGCTGGGGGGCAGTGGGGAACTAGGCCATGACATTGTGGGAGGTGGGGGCACGGTGGGCTGAGAGGTCTGGCTAGACTGGGGAAGAAGCAGGGTGACCTTGCTCCCTAGATGAGCGGGAGGCAGTACAGAAGAAGACCTTCACCAAATGGGTGAATTCTCACCTGGGGCGTGTGGGCTGCCGCATCAGTGACCTGTATGGAGACTTGCGTGATGGTTATGTGCTCACCCGACTTCTGGAGGTGCTGTCAGGGGAGCAGCTGGTGAGGAGAGGCTGGGCTGGGGCCGGCTGGGGAGCAGACCGGGGTGTTGGACTATTGGGGGTGGACTAGCTCTGCATTCCCTGTCCATGCCCTTTCTCCCCAGCCACGGCCCACACGGGGCCGGATGAGGATCCATTCCCTGGAGAATGTGGACAAGGCATTGCAGTTCCTGAAGGAGCAGCGTGTGCACCTGGAGAATGTGGGCTCCCATGATATTGTGGATGGGAACCACCGGCTCACCCTGGGGCTGGTCTGGACCATCATTCTTCGCTTCCAGGTACTAATGACCCAGAATCCTGTCTCCCCCAGGGAGGGTGGAATCATTGCCCTGATACAGAACCTTTTCTCTGGCACTGTCCCTCATTCTAACCTTGAAATTTCTCTCTGAAGGCAGGAGTCTTTCCTGACCTAGAACCCCAATCCAATGTCCTATATAAAAGTCTCAAGCTCTTGGACCTCAAAAGTCAATTCTCAAGTCTTGTTCCAGAATGCTTACCTTGACTCAGAACTCAATCTTAGAACCCTCATCTAGACCTTTACAGCTCTTAGTCTGACCTATAATTCAGTCCTGCAAAATCTTCCCTCATTCAGGAATCTGGAACATTCATTGTGACCTAGATTTACTAATCATCAGCCTGAAACTCTTACTTTGACCCAGAATTCAATTCTAGTACTCGTCTAGGAGATTTAATCTTTCAACCTGATTTAGAACTCAATCTCAGAACCCTTATCTGAGAAGCTGCAACTCTTACCTAGACCCAGAATTCTAGTAAAATTCCCAACTGAAAATAGGACCCAACACAAGAATCTCTCCTCCCCCTTCCCCAAGACTTAAAATACTTGCCCTGACCTAGAACCACTACTTGGGAGTCTTAAAAACCCACCTTACTTTGATCTAGAACATTCTCACATTCTCCTTCCTGAGAACCTGGAGTTCTTATTGTGACCTAAATTCTAAAGTTCCCTGTGCCTAGGAGGCTAATTTTCATCCCAACTTGGAGCCCATTTCTGGAACCTGAAGACCCTGAGACTCTGAAACTTTCATTTTGACTCAGATAAGACCTCATAATTTCCATTAACATAGAACTTTCTCCTCTTCCTTTTAGAGTATAGGTGTAACAGTGGTACCCCAACCTTAATGCTTATCTCTGGTTCCCTAGAAATTTGAAGTGCTTACCTAACCTAGAATCCATACCTGGGGATCTGAAAGCTTCATTTTGATCTATAGCATTCCCCTACTTAGGAGTCTAGGACTTTTGGACTCTCATCCTGTTCCAGAAGCAAACTCAAAATTTTCCATTGGTAACCTTACCCCCTCCTTCCATTAGCAGTCAAGTTTCTCCCCCACCCCATATATCTCTACTCCAGGTGTGCGATTGCTGGACAACTCACTTAACTGATGTCTGCCTCAATTTATTCAACTAAAAATGGGTATTAGCCCTTACCTCCCAGGATTGTTGTTAGGATGAAATATTAATAAAGTGCTTAGCACAGCATGGGGTACCCAGTAGTCACAAATAAGTGCATGTTCCATTCTCTTTTCTTTCCAAATATTCATAATCAAGCAAAAGAAAATTATCCTATTGGTAATGTCCGAAAAACGTGTGTCTCACTCTTTATATTTAGTCCCTTAACTTTTTTGTCAGGAAATGGTGACCATTCTTTAACTTGAGTTCTTTGGTATACTGGTTGGTCATTGCATTGGTCAGAATGCTAAAGTCATTCAAAACTGTTTGATTTTACAATGTCGATGTTGTGGTATAATTTTTTTCCTGGCTCTGCACACTTTGCCTTCCATCAATTCATACAAGTTAATTTCATATAATACAAGAGCATTCCCTCATATTCACAGACCATAATTTGTTCAACCATTCCCAAATAGAAACTAAAGAAACCCTTTAGTTTCTTTTTTTATAATTTTTTATTTTTCAAAATATATGCAAAGATAGTTTTCAACCTTCACCCTTGCAAAACCTTGTGTTCCAAATTTTTCTCCCTCTCTCCTCCCTCTCCCTCCCTCTCCCTCCCTAGACATCAAGCAATCCATTATAAATTAAACATGTGCAGTTTTTCTAAATATATTTCCACAATTATCATGCTGCACAAGAAAAATAAAATCAAAAAAAGAAAAAACAACAAATAACAAAAAAGGTGAAAAAGCTATCTTGTAATCCACATTCAGTCCCCATAGTCCTCTCTCTGGGTGTAGATGGCTCTCTCCATCACAAGACTGTTGGAATTGCCCTGAATCATCTCATTTTGAAAAGAACCAAGTTCGTCACAGTTGATCATCATATAATCTTGTTGCCATGTACAATGTTCTCTTGGTTCTACTTGCTTCATTTTAGCATCAGTTCATGTAAGTGTCTCAAGGCTTTTCTGAAAACAGTTTGCTCATCATTTCTTATTGCACAATAATATTCCATAACATTCATCTACCATAACTTATTCAACATTCTCCAACTGATGGGCATCCATTCAGTTTCCAGTTCCTTGCCACCACAAAATAACAGTTGTTACAAACATTTTTGTACATATGAGTCCTTTTCCCTCTTGTATGATCTCTTTGGGATACAGACCTAGTAGAAATATTGCTGGATTAAAGAGTGTGCATAATTTGATAGCCCTTTGGGTATAGTTCCAAATTGCTATCCAGAATGGTTGGATCAGTTCACAGCTCCACCAACAATGTATTAGCATCTCAAGTTTCCCACATCCCCTCCTATATTCATTATCTTTTCCTGTTATCTTAGCAAATTTGGTAGGTGTGAGGGGGTACCTCATAGTTGTCTTAATTTGAATTTCTCTAATCAATAGCAATTTAAAGCATTTTTAATATGACTATAAATAGCT
Source organism: Myrmecobius fasciatus (assembly GCA_023553655.1). Classification (NCBI taxonomy): domain Eukaryota; kingdom Metazoa; phylum Chordata; class Mammalia; order Dasyuromorphia; family Myrmecobiidae; genus Myrmecobius; species Myrmecobius fasciatus. Next base: position 27,599 of record JAJPUD010014369.1, on the reverse strand, counting down.
TTAATTTCTTTGTCTGAAAATTGTCTGCTCATATCCTTTGACCATTTATCAATTGAGGAATGATTTTATATTCTTATAAATTTGACACAGTTCCCTATATATTTTAGAAATGAGGCCTTTATCAGAAACACTGGCTGTAACAATCCATTCCCAGATTTCTGTTTCTTTTCTAATTTTGGCTGCATTAATTTTGTTTGTGTAAACCCTTTTTAATTTGATGTGATCAAAATTTTCTATTTTGCATTTCATAATGTTTTCTATTTCTTGTTTGGTCATAAATTCCTCCCTTCTCCAAAAATCTGACAGGTAAATTATCCCTTGCTCTTCTAATTTGCTTATATCACTATATCTAAATCATGAACCCATTTTGACCTTATCTTGGGCATAGGGTGTGAGATGCTGGACTATACTTAGTTTCTGTCATACTATTTTCCAATATTCCCACCAATTTTTGTCAAGTTGTGAGTTCTTATGCCCAAAGCTGGAGTCTTTGGGTTTACCACACAGCAGATTATGACAGTCATTGACTATTCCAGCCTTAATTCTTACCTCTATCTCAAATCCCAATCATAACCATCCCCCTTCCCAAATCTGTATTGCATTTTTTTCTGACCCAGAATCGATTTTCCTGATAGAGCCTGGAACTATTTAAAAATAGATTTTATTGATATACATTTTTAAACATCACCTATATCTTTCACTTTATCTATTCTCTATTCCCTCCCCTACTTTTATAAGTATTTTAATATAATAATATAACATATGATATAACAATATATATTATTTAAAATAATGATAGCATTTTTTCTAATTACACGTACAGACAATTTTCAACATTCATTTTCCATAAGATTTTCAGGTCCAAAGTTTTCTCCCTTCCTCCCCTCCCTTTCCCAAGATGGCAAACAATCTGATATAAGTTGTTTATATGCAATCATGTAAAACATATTTCCATGTTAATCATGTTGTGAAAGAAATAGAACAAAAGGGGAAAAAACTGGACAAAAAAATCACAGAAAGTGAAAAAAGTATATTTTGCTTTGCATTCAGGTTCCATCAGTTCTTTCTCTGAATGTGCATAGCATTTTCCATATGATAAGGAATTTTTAAGAGGAAGAAAAAAACAGCAAAATTAATATATTGAGAATATACATGTATAATAACTTATATCAGATTTCTTACTAGAATGGTGAGGGGGGAGGTAAGGAGGAAAAAATGGAACTCAAAATCTTGCAAAAATGAAAGTTGAAAATTATCTTTACATTGCATTGGAAAAATAAAATATTAAACTAAAATTAAAAAGAACAAAAAATAATATATTGAAAAAGTCTGATCTTATTTCTATGCAGTATTTCCTACCCAGGAGCCCTCACCTCTTCAAAGAAATGGGAAAAAGTCTTCTTAAATTTCTTCTTTGAGATCATGCTTAGAGTCTTGGACTTGGAATCTGAACCAGTCCCACCTTAGAGGTCCTTCTCAGCAACTTGGGGTGGGGGAAGGAGAATTTGGGATCTAGAATGTCATTTCTAGAACAACCTTGAGCTTGAATCCTGTCCTAACCCAGAATTCAATTCTTGTGTTTTGTTTATCGTGGATTCTGAATCCCTGCTTTGGTATCCTTATGAGATTGTCTAGATCAGCACTACTCCAGAGCTCAGGCCACAATCTTAACCCTGATTCAATGTGAATTATTTTGGCAAGTACTTATTAAACACCTACTGTGTATAGAGCATTGTCCTTGGGGATGAGTAATAGCTGCCATTTCCACAGGCTTTCAAGTTTATCAGGTGCTTCACACATATCTTCTTCTTTGGTCCTCACAATGATAGAGAATGTATTACTATCCCATTTCACAGGTGAGCAAATTGAGGTTCCAAGAAGGAAAATTGCTTGTCCCATGCTCACTAAGGTGACCTCAGTTCCCTTTGATTCTGCAATCCTTGCTGATCCATGCTGGAAGTTCTCTCCAGGATCTAAAGCCAGGAATCCGACTTTCCCGAGATGTCTATTGCCATCAGAGGCCTCGAGGACCCCCAAAGTGTGTGTGTTGGTCCAGACATCTTCCCCTCCCAACTCACTCCTTCCTCCCTCACCCCAGATTCAGGTCATCAAGATTGAGACGGAGGACAATCAGGAAACGCGATCAGCTAAAGATGCCCTGTTGCTCTGGTGTCAGATGAAAACAGCGGGGTAGGGGCTCCCCTGCCCTCTTCTGGGACCCCCTCCCCTTCTCAGAGTATGGAAAAGTCTTCCGGTGGGAAGAGAGGGAGGGAGCTCTGGGTTGGGGGGCAGATGGAGGGTGGATGTGGATGGGTGGGCAGAAGGTGCCTGATGGGGAAGTGACCCCTTTCTGTCTTTCTCTTTCTGACTCTTCTTTTTTTCTTTCTCCCTTTTCCTTTCTCTGTTTCTCTGCATTTCCTGTCCTCTTTCCACATATCCATTTCTTTCACTTTGTGCTTTTCGGTCTTAAATGCCTTTTTTCCCTGCTCCCTTTCTCTGTGGCTCTTGGTCTCTTGGAATTGGGTTCTTTCTTGAATCTTTTTATATTTCTCCTCTGTCTCTCTCTCTCTGTCTCCCTGTCTTTCTCCCTCTTTCTCTGTCTCTCCTCCCTCTGTTTCTGTCTCTATCTCTGTTTGTCTCTGTCTCTGTCTCCTTCCTCTGTCTCTCTCTTTCTCTCTGTCTCTCTCCTTCTTTCTCTGTCTCTCTATATCTGTCTGTCTCTCTGTCTTTCTCTTTCTCCCTCTTTCTCACTCTCTTTCTCTTTTTGTTTCTCTCCTCCCTCTGTCTCTATCTCTCTCTGTCTCTCTCTCTCTGCCTTTCTATCTCTCCCTCTTTCTTTGTCTCTCTGTCTCTGTGTCTCTCTCTTCTTTCTCTGTCTCTCTGTCTGTCTCTCTGTCTTTCTCTTTCTGCCTTTCTCTCTCTCTGTCTATCTCTATCTCTCTCCTCCCTCTTTCTCTCTCTCTGTCTATCTCTATCTCTCTCCTCCCTTTTTCTCTGTCTTTCTCTTTGTCTCCTTTCTCTGTCTGTTTATCTCTGTCTGTCTCTGTCTTTCTGTCTGTCTCTGTCTCTCTCTCCTCCCTTTTTCTCTGTCTCTCTCCTTTCTCTGTTTCTCTGGTTCTCTCTGACTGTGTCTGTCTTTCTCTTTCTCCCTTTTTCTCTCTCTTTTTGTCTCTGTCACTTTCTTTCCTCCCTCTGTCTCTGTCTCTGACGTTGGCATCAATTACCACTATGTTCTTTCCCTGAACTTCTCTCTTTCCCTGAATTTTCATTGCTATCTTTCCATATCTTCCCATTTGCTTCTTGGTCACTTGTATCTGTGTGTCACACACACCCCTCCCCCTCCTACCCACCCTCAGTTACCCTGAGGTGAACATTCAGAATTTCACTACTAGCTGGAGGGATGGCCTGGCCTTCAATGCTCTCATCCATCGACACAGGTAGATGCCTTGCCCTTGTTCCTGCCTCGGTATACACAGATATATGGAGATATGGCTCTTCCCCACCTACCACATCCCTTGCCCTTCCTAGCCCTGGTGCAGTGTTCTCTCCCCTCAGGCTGGGAGCTATTCTGGGTCTGGGCTTCCTTGCCCACACACCTCTGCTTTTACTGCCCTCCCCTCTCTGTTCACATCCCCAGGCCAGACCTAGTGGACTTCAGCAAACTCACCAAATCCAATGCTACCTACAACTTACAGCGGGCGTTTCACACTGCTGAGCAGCAGCTGGGCCTAGCCCGTCTCCTTGACCCAGAAGGTGAAATTTCTTCTCTGACTTCCCCAGAATCCCCAGCATCCTTACTTCAAATCCCTCATATCCTAGCTGTAACCCCCAGGAAATCAAAACAAATTGTCAGAGCTAAAAGCAATGTTAGAACACACATGTGTGCTGACACTTAAATGGACCTTAGGGCTGGGAAGGATTGTTTATGTATACAATTGAAGGCCAGGAAGGAAAATTGGAAGTTAGGGCAAGGGAGACAGCCTCGCCTGGCGGGCAAATAACCAGCCTCCAAGCCAGGAAGACCAAGCCAAGGAAACTTTTTAAGACACTAAAGTCCTCTAGAGAAAAACAGATAAACAGAAGTACATATAGTGTGGTTATCTATATCTATATCTATGCACACAGAGACAACTTGGGGTCTAGAGGTAGCTATTTCTAGGGTGGGAGAGTGGGAAGGAAGTTTTTAAAAAAGTAAACTGTGAAACATAAATTCATGGTTTTGTAGTGAATCCTCTTTTTAGTTTGTGCTGTGTACATGGACATGTTCAGACTTTTTTGGTCTTTATGTATTTGAGTTCAAAATGAATAATTTTTTAAAAGACACTAATGTCCAGAGAAGGTGCTGACCTGCAATGCTAGAAAGAGTTGGTCAGCAGGAGTTTCCTTTAGTGATAATATCACTATTTTCTCATTTAAAAAAGAAAAAAAAAGACAGGTAGTTTACTACCTAGATCCTTTGTCTCTATACTTAGTGCTATTTCTATGATGGGACTGGAACAAGACCAGTGTTTTATTGGTATAAAGAACTCCCAGGTCAGGAATCTCCCTTCACTAACATATGATGGCACTTTCTTGGACCTTAAGGTCTTAGAGTTTCCTAGAATGTTGAGAGGTTAGACTTTCCCAGGTTCTTCAGCCAGTTTGTGTCAGGAGACTTGAACTCATCCTTCTAGTTTTGGAGCCTTCCTGCTATCTACTGTTATGACTTATTCTTCCCCACGCCAGTGATTCCCATCCTTTTTCCACCCCCCCAAAAAGTTCTCTAACACTTTCCCAATATCTGGTTCCCAAATTGCCCTTTCTTATTTCCTGAACCCCAGAATCCCCAGCTTTGGTACTGCCTTTTTTCTCCCTCCTGCCCCTATGAGACTCCCTCACCTCAAACTGTATTTCTCTCCCTCTCTCCAGATGTGAACATGGAAGCTCCAGATGAGAAATCCATCATCACCTATGTGGTCTCCTACTATCACTACTTCTCCAAGATGAAGGCCCTGGCAGTTGAGGGAAAGCGGATAGGGAAGGTAGCAGACTTGGTGGGCAGAGCAGTGATGGACGTCTTAGAGGAGCCTCCATCAGCTCCTTAAGTCTTTGCTGATCTTGTACCCTTGCCACTGCTGGGTTAGGTACTGGACCAGGTGATAGAGATTGGGAAGATCATGGAGCATTATGAGGAGCTGGCTTCAGAGCTCCTGGCCTGGATTGAAAGAACCGTGGCTCTCATCAGCAACCAGAGGTTTGCCAACTCTCTCAGTGGCGTCCAGCAGCAGCTACAGGCTTTCACTGCCTACTGCACCCTGGAGAAGCCCATCAAGTGAGGAGTGCCCCAAAATGGAGAGGGCTGGGACAGTGTCGGTGGGAGAGACTGGAGAGAGTGTCGGAGTAGGGGGGAGGATGGTGGAGACCGTAAGTGGTCCTTGTGTTAGGGGAATGGCCTTAGAGGCAAACTTTCAAGGGAGAGAGAAGGGAGAAGGATGTGACAGATGGGATAGGGCCAGCAGCCAAGGAGTCCTACCTTGTTTTCCCTTCCTTGCATTTTAGGTTCCAAGAGAAAGGGAACCTGGAAGTTCTGCTCTTCAGTATTCAGAGCAAACTTAGGGCCAGCAACCGGCGTCTCTATGTCCCCAGAGAGGGCTGCAGCATCTCTGACATCAACAAGGTTTTGAGACATGTGCAAGGCTTGACATGGCACCGGGGCGGGCCTTGGTGGGACTGGGGCTAGAAGGGTAGACTGGTGTTGGGGCAGTGGCTGGGTTTCTGAGAAACTGAGAAGGGGGAGACACAGACTTCAGATTGAGGGCAATGGTGATGGGAGAAGCTGGGTTGTTTGGGAGATGTTGAGGGAGGGGAGGGGAGAAGAACAAGGTTGGGTGTGGAGGTTTAAGAGAATCTGGGGTTGAAAGAGACAGATTTGAGGGAGGGAAGAGAAACTGGGTTTGGGGAGGAAATAGAGAGCCTGGGTTTGGGATGATGAAGAAGGTTGATTTTGGATGGAGTGGCGAGCTTTAGGGGACCTGAATTTGGAGGACACGGGGGCTGGGCTGGGTCTGACCGTGGAAGGGGTTGAGATCCAGCTCCACTCCCCTAAACCCCTAGGCCTGGACCCGACTAGAAAAGGCAGAGCATGAGCGGGAGGTTGCTCTTCGAGGAGAACTCATCCGGCAGGAGAAATTAGAGCTTCTGGCTCAGAGGTTTGACCATAAGGCAGCCATGAGGGAGAGCTGGCTTAGTGAGAACCAGCGCCTCGTGTCCCAGGTAAGCGGGCAGGATGGGGAAAGCTTCTGGGGGTGACCAAGAAGGGTGGGCTCGGTACCTTCCCAACCCCCCATCCCATGTCATCCCCTCCTCTCTGCACTCAGGACAACTTTGGCTACGACTTACCAGCGGTGGAGGCGGCCATGAAGAAGCACGAAGCTATCGAAGCCGATATCTCATCCTATGAAGAGAGGATCCAGGCCGTGGCTGACCTGGCCCAGGCGCTGGCTGGGGAGGGTTACTATGACGCCCGGCGCGTGGCCGCCCAGCGCGACAGCGTCCTGCGCCAATGGGAGCTGCTGACGGGGCTCGTGGGAGCCCGCAGGACTCGGCTCGAGCAGAATCTGGCCTTACAGAAAGTCTTTCAGGAGATGGTCTATATGGTGGACTGGATGGAGGAGATGCAGGTGCCCAGCACTGGGGAACCACAGGAAAACACTCTACAGAGATAGAGATGTGGGGAGACAGAGAGAGAGAGAGACAGAGAGACAGAAAGAGAGACAAGAGAGAGACAGAGACAGAGAGATAGAGAGAGAGAGTGTGTGTCAGACAGAGATAGAAACAGGCAGAGACACAGAGAGAAACAGACGAAGAGACAGTGAGACAAAGAGACACAAAGACAGAGGGAAAGAGATAGAGAGATAGAGAGAGATAAGAGTAGAGAAAAAGAGAGGGTTGAATTTGTGTCTATTTTAATAATGGAGTCACACATGATCCTACAAGGAGGGTATCTCAGAAGCAGGTTTTGAACAAAGGCCTCTTCTGGGTCATCTACACCAATTTGTCTCTCATTTAAGAATCGAGATTAAAGGGTCAGCTAGGTGGTGCAGTGGAGAGAGCACCAGCCCTGAAGTCAGGAGGACCTGAGTTCAAATCTGGTCTCAGACACTTAACTCTTCTTAGCTGTGTGACTCTGGGCAAGTCACTTAACCTCAATTGCCTCAGCCAAAAAAAAACAAAAACAAAAACAAAAAAAAAGAATTAAGATTAAGATAGAGATTACAAAGAAACAGAGAAATTGGGACAGATTCCAGGAGATTCAATTACAAGTCAATTCAGTCCATCCACCAATACACTAACAATATGTGCTGCCTTATACTTCATAACAAGATATATACATATATATATTTGAATTACTTGGTTCCTTAGTTAAGAGACATAGAGATGGGGACAGGGTCCAGGAGATAGGACAAGAATTGGGGATGTTTATCCTGGGAAAGAAAAGAATTGGGGAGAACACATTTTATTTGTGAGGCAAGTGGGGTTAAGTGATTTGCCCAAGAAGTGTTTATTAGGTACCTGAGGTCATATTTGAACTCAGGCTCTCCTGACTCCAGGGCCAGTGCTCTATCCACTGCATCATCTGGCTGCCCCTCCAGGATTAGGCTTTTCCAATTTACCCCAAAGGACAGAGCTAGTGATAAATTTAGGTTTGAGAAAGGAAAGCTTCCTAATTATTAGCACTGTCCATAAATGGAATGGGATGTTGTGGGAGGTAGCGAGCTCCCCAAGACAAGTGGA
>JAJPUD010014369.1:6959-18782 GCA_023553655.1 Myrmecobius fasciatus | reverse complement strand
GTAGGAAGAGAACTAGGGTTAAAGATGGAGGATTTGGGTTCAAATTTTACCCCTGTCGCCTAATACCTGCGTGACCTTGGGCAAATCATTTAACCTATTTAGGCCTCAGTTTCCTTATCTGTAAAAGGGGAAGGTTGGATGAGATGAACTCGAAGGCCCCTCCAACTCTAAATGGATGAGCCATCCTCCAGCTCCTTGTCCTCCCCTCCCGTCTTTCTCCCACCCCTACTTTTTCCTAGCTCTATGATCTTGGGTAAGCTTCTTGACCTTGTGAGCCTGTTTGCTCGTCTGTAAAATGGGGATAATCCTATCTTCCAGGGCTGCGAGGAGGCTCCTTAGATAGCTCTGCAAAACTCTGGCCATCCCTAAATGTCAGCTCTTCTTTCAAGGACTCTCGGTCCTGCCTCTGAGGCTTCCTCCTTCCCTGTCCCCAACTCACTCTCCTTCTATCCTCAGCCTTCCCCCATCCCATCCTCTCTCTCCATTTATTCCCCTTCCCCCAGCATACCCAGTCTCTTTCTGTGCCCTAAATCCTTCCAGCCTCTACCACTTCCCATGACTCCCCTCACTCCCCTTCCTCCATCCCCTTTCCATTTATTCCCCCACTCCCAGCATTCCCAGCCTCTTTCCTCATCCTAAACTTTCCTGACTCTACCCCTTCTTCCCTGTCCCTTCCTCCATCATCAGTCCCCCCCCATCTCCTCTCTCCATTTATCTCCCTCCAACATCCTCAGCCGCTTTCCTCATCCCAAACTCTTCCTTCTTCTCCCCCTTCCTCTTTCCTCGTCTCCGTTCACTTTCGTCTTGCTCTCTTCATCCTAAAACTCTCCCCCCCATCCCCTCTCTCCATCCTCCCCCCCCCCCGCTCGAGACATTCCCATTCTCTTTCCGAGTCCTAAACCTTTCCTGCTTCTTCCCCTTCCCCCTTCCCTTCACTATCGCCTCGAGGCTCCTTCCACCCTCCTCCGCTGGGTCTCCCCAGTGCGCGCACCCTAGGCGACATGAAGGTGGGGGAAGGGGGAGACTAGTCAGCGCACTTGCGGGACCGCGGTTGCGGGGTGGGAAGGGGAGGGGTGGCGCGGGTGCGCGCGCGCGCCGTGGTTGTCTGTGCCCATTGCTGCAGTGGCCCAGGGAGCGCCGCCCGCCGCAGGTACTGCGCGCCGCCTCTGGGCTGGGGGCGCGTAGAGGAGGGGGCTAGAGCGCGCCCCCGAGAAGGACGGTAGGGGTGGGGGAGGAGAGAGCGCGTGCGCCCCAAGAGGGCGGGAAGGGGGTATTCCCCCCCCATAGAAGAGGGTGCTATCCTTGGTGCTGAACCTGCGGGGGGTGGGGAACAGGACTCGTGACTGCACTGGTCTCTAGAGGCGGGGGAGGGCAGCTTTTGCTGGGATAGGACCCTGGGGAGGGGGTAGCTTCTTAATTGGGCCCCCGGGAGGAGAGGTCAGCTGGCCATCAGATTGGCCCCTGGGAACTATCCGTGGTTCTGAAGCTGCCCCAGGGATGGGGAAAGCCAAGGCCCTCTAATCTATTCTTGGGGAGGTGTTATAGGGTTTATGGGGGATGGTGATGGTGGTGATTGTGAATTGTCTTTGGTGCGTGTGGCGTTTAACTGGCCCAGACTGAGGGAGATAACCGGGCCTGGCCTTGGCAGTGATGTTTGTGGTGGTGTTTGGGGGGAAAGGAGGGGGAGCTGTGACTTATTTTCCCTGAAAGTGATGAACTGAATTGTTTCTATGCTGTGGTTGCCTTTTTTGGGGGGAAAGGGGGTGTCTGACTGTCTTTGTATGATTGAAATGCCCCTGATTAGGAGTTATGATTGACTGGGGGGGGTTGTTTTTTTTTTTTTAAGTGGAGAAGCATTTTGTCTAGTTTTCCCTTGGTGGTAATGGTAGTGGAATGGAGATCTGATCTAAATTGGGCCATAATTTGGGGGGAGGCTGGTGCCTGGCTTTGCCTGGAGTGACAAGTTAAGTCTGACTGAGGAGAGGTTTGCTTGGGGGTCCTGGAACTGGACTTAGCTTTAGGTTGAGCCTGTAATCCATTTGTCCCTGGAAGGGATGGGGTGTATCTGCCCCTATTTTATTTTATTTTGTATTTGTGGTTGGAGAGCTGCTTTGTCTTGGAAGGGATCTGGATCTCACTGATTTGTTTCAATTGGGGTGGGGGAAGATCAGGTTGAGACCTAGATTTCTTTTTGCTTTTATGGGGAGAGGAATATAACTGATTTGTCTGAGTGAGAGATCTGGATCTGAAAGCTGCTTTTTTTTTTCTTTTTGAGAGTGAGGGACTTGTATTTGGCTTTGATCCTAGGGCATTTGGGGGAGAGCAGATAACTGTGGTACAAAATCTGTTTAGAAACTCAGGGTGCTTTCTTGTTGGAGGGATGGCCTTGGTTCCAGGATGTGAGGGAATGTGTGTGTGTGTGTGTGTGTGTGCAGGCAGGGATGGTGGGGGGAGACTGGAGTTGGTTTGTTCCTGGAAGGGCAGTCTTCTGCCAGCTGCCTCCCTTCAGGTTTAGGAAGAATGGAGGCACCTCTACCATCACCCTTCCACTCTGGGAAAGAGGAAATGGGCACAGAGGACCTTTTCCAATCTGTTTTAGAAAGCAGCCTTACAAATTCTACACCTTGTTCCCTTGAATCAGGGGGAAGGGAGCACAATAAGATTCGTGAGACCTCAGTGTGGGGTTTAGTGTGGGGAATTAGCAGTGGACAGATGGATAAAGAACAGAGTGCTAGGTTTGACTGCCTCTGGGGAGCTGTGGGCCCCTCACCAAGGGTTCCCCATCCCCCACCCTGCTTGTGTACAGCTGGATGGCTGGATTCATGAAAAGATGCTGATGGCTCGGGACAGCACTCGGGAGGAAGGCCACAAACTCAGGAAGCGATGGCTCCGGCACCAGGCTTTCATGGCCGAGCTGGCCCAGAATAAGGAATGGCTGGAGAAGATTGAGAAGGTGAGCAGGGGAAGGGCCTCATCATACTCCCAAAGCATCCTTTCCCTTACTTAGCTCCTGGGCTTCCTGGGAGCAGTTGTTATTGAGAGCTGAAGGGCAGAGACCCTGAGTTGGAATTCTGCTTCCTGTTACTTGGGTGACCTTGCACAAGTAACTTTCTGTTTCTGAGCCTCAGTTGGTTCATTTGTGAAAATAATCCATGATCTTTAAGCTCCCTCTCTGTTCTAAAACTGATAAATCCTTCTCAGTCTGAGCTTTGGGATGGAATCCACCAGCAGAGGGCCCAGACTGGGGGGACAGACTGGGTAAAGCCCCTTTCTTCTCTCCCTGGATGGCCCTGAGGATGAGGGAGGATGGCACATGTTTCCCAGGCATAGCACTCAAGAATGGGAAGGCCTGGACTCTACTGAACTCTCCTTCCCTCCCTCCTTCTCTTCCTCCCTTCCCCCACTCTGTGTCCCTCTCTCTTCCTTTTTCCCTTCCTTTTTCCCTCCCTCCCTCCTCTTCCTCCTTCTCTTCCTCCCTTCCCCCACTCTGTGTCCCTCTCTCTTCCTTTTTCCCTTCCTTTTTCCCTCCCTCCCTCCTCTTCCTCCTTTCTCGCTCTCTGTCTCTCTGTCTCTCTCTTTGTCTCTCTCCTTTTCTCTTTCCCCCTCCCTCTTCCTCTCCCTCTCTTTTTCTCTTTCTCTCTCTCTCACACACACAGACTCCTTTAACCCCAGTGATGGAGGATGGAAGGGAGGAGGGTGAATGGCCTTTCTCCTCAACTTCTGGTTAAGCCCCTCTCAAATCCAGGACTTCAGGAGGCTTTTGAGTTCTGAGGCTTCCTTCAGAATTTGGCCTCAGACCTAGCAGGCCCCAAACAGAATACTTGGACTCAGACCTCAGCCCCTGCTCTCATGGGGTCAGCCTGAAACTGAGCTGATATCTAATGGAGTTGGGAAACCTCAGATCAGGTCTCTGGGCTTCCTGAATTTGGTCATCTGACCCACCTTGATGACAACCCACTTATTGTCTCCCTCCTTGTGTGCCTGCCTTTCCCCATGTTATTTGCTGTCTTGCCTTCTGTGTCTCCCATGGTATTGTCTCTCTGTGTGAATGTCTCCCTGGGTGTCTATCTGTCCCCCTGTGTCTCTTCCCCATGTGTCTACCTCTTTGCCTATGTTTCTGATCCCTTTTCTGTGTCCCTCTTCCCTTTATCTCTTCCGCTGTCTCTTTGCCTCTGTGTCTCCCATGTTCTTCCTTGAGTGTGTCCCATTGCACTTATGTCACTGTCTCTTTCATTTCCTGTGTGTCCCCCCTGTGACTGTGATCCCTCCAAATGTATGGGTCTGTATATATTTCTTATTATATGTATCCCTTTTCATTCTCTCTCTCTCTTCTCCACTTTTTGTGTGTCTGTCTTTTCATTGGTGTGTGTGTGTGTGTGTGTGTGTGTGTGTGTGTGTGTGAGTGTGTGTTCCTGCCCCTCCCCACCCCCTTCCCATCCCCCCTGAGGACATATCTGCCATTTGCTCTGTGTCTCTGTTTCACCCCCCTCTGTCTCCTGTGGACAGGAGGGCCAGCAGCTGATGCAGGAGAAGCCCGAGCTGGCGAGCTCCGTCCAGAAGAAACTGGGAGAGATTCGGCAGTGCTGGGCTGAGCTGGAGAGCACCACCCAGGCCAAAGCTCGGCAGCTGTTTGAGGCCAGTCAGGCAGACCAACTGGTCCAGAGCTTTGCTGAGCTGGACAAGCGGCTCATGCACATGGAGAGCCAGCTTCAGGGCGTGGACCCTGGGGGAGACCTGGCCACCGTCACCAGCCAGCTGAAAAAGCTGCAGGTAGGTTAGACCAAGCAGGCTGACAGAGGGATTGGAAAGGAGGGCCAGAGGTGGTAAAAGGTGACCTTTCTCAGTCTGAGGGGATTTCCTTGTAAGTGGTGGGGACAGCTCCCATTTCTTTGAGGTGGGGGGAACTATGGGTGTAAAACGCAATGGTTTAGTTTTGCTGAACTTTTTTTGTTCTTCTTGATCACGTTTTCTTCTTTATTTAAAAGATATTCTGGTAAGGGGAAAGGGAAAGAAAACTTTCCCTCCCTTCCTCCTTCCCTCCCTCCCCCCTCTCTGTCTCCTTCTCTCTTCCTTTTTCCCTTCCTCTTTCCCTCCCTCCTCTTCCTCCTCCTCCTCCTCCTCCTCTCTTTCCCTCTCTCTGTCTCTCTGTCTCTCCCTCCCTCCCTCTCTCTCTCTTTCTCTCTCTCTTTCACACACATACAGAAATAAAGAAGATGTAAAATCAAAGATATCAATAATGATTCTTTTTTAATAATAATAGCTAGCATTTATCTGCACTTTAAAGTTACCAAGCACTTTATATGTATTATCTAATTTGATCTACATAATAGTCTTCTGGGTGGTCATTTTATCATACCTATTTTACAGGTGTAGAAACTGAGGCTGAGACATTCAGTGAGACTTGTTGAGGGTCATATAGCTCATAAATGTTTGAGGCAAGACTCAAGCCTTCTTCACTTTAATTCCAAGCTCTATCCTTACTAATTTTTAAAAAAACATGATGAGATAAATGTAACCTCTCTTTATCCAGAAGACACCAGGGCATGGATTTATTAGAGAGAGGACCAGATCGAGTGACTGGGAGGGCGTTATCGGCCATTCTCTTTCACTTGCTGGTATATCAGGACAGGTCAAGGCAGCAGGAAGGTGAGCAGATTGTGAAAGGGGGTGCCAGAGAGAATAGAGGCTTCCCAGAAGGCAGGGATTCAGGAGGAAGAGAGCAGGAGATGAGACTGGGGGAGTTTGATGTTTTCATCATTTGTTCACCAAAAATTCTGTTCATTCATCACTTATGAAGTGCCTGCTGTGTGTGGGGTAATGGATCCCCAGAGTTAGGTGAATGGTATGGATATGAATCCTTAGGAGGATTAGCTAGACAGCTGGCAGAAGATAGGGAAAGATGGTCAGCCATATCAAATGTCAGTGTGACAATGTGCATGTATTACACACATGTGTGTGAAAGAGAGAAGAGACACAGAGAGAGATGGGAGGGGAAGGAGGGAGGGAGAAAGAGAGAAAAAAAGAAAGCTAGAAAGAAAGGAAGAGAGGGAGAGAGACAGAGACAGAGAGAAAGGGAAGGAGAAAGAGAGACAGTGAGGGGGAAGAGGGAGAAGGAGGAGAGAGAGAGGGAGAGACAGAGAGGCAGAGAGACCGAGACAAAGATAGAGAGAGAGGGAGGGAGACACACACACAAAGACAGAGAAGGGGAGAGAGGGAGAGAGAGAGAAAGGAGAAAGGGAGAGAGAAAGACAGAGACTCAGAGAAAGAGAAGAAGAAGAAGAAGAAGAAGATGATGATGATGATGATGATGATGATGATGATGATGATGATGGAAGAAGAATATGGGCCAGGCTCTGTCTAAACAGAAGGTACACAAAGATAAAAATAAAGCCCTCAAGGAGCTTATGTCTATTTGGAGGAGGTAGCAGATTAGTCTATAGATTGTTGTATGTCTTTCATTCTGGAGGATGACCATGATGTCATGGAGATGATCCCAGGACTTGCAAGTGAACTGAATTTATGTGAGGAAGGACTTTTGTAAGATCACCTGCCTCACTTTTTCCTTCCCAATCTATAGATATATACAGAAGACATAAGGTGATAGGTGTGGAGAGATCATGAGCAGTTGGTGAGCTCAGAAAAGTTTCCATGTCAATGGAGCTTAACCTGAGTCTCTAAGAAAAAAGAGTGATTCAAGAAGCACAGATAAGGGTGTGGGGGGGCATTCCAGGAATGAGGGACAGCCAGTGCAAAAGCCAAGGATGAGCAGTAAAATGCTTTATGTGAAGAAGACCATTTTGATTCAACCATAGAGCATGTGGGAAAAAAAAAACAACCAAAACATAGAGTATGTGAAAGGAAGAAAGAATGTAATAAGGCCAGAAAAGTAGGATGACTTAAGGTTTTAGTTTTAAACTCCAAACACAGGCATTTCATTTTATTCTAAAGGCAAAGGGAGCCACTGAAATTTATTGAGAAGAGATCTAATGTGGTCAGATCTTTGCTGTGGGAAAATATCTTTGGCAGCTGTGTGGAAGATGGATTAGAGGGGAGCCACTTGAAGCAGGGAGGACCATTTAAGAGGCTAGTGTAATTGTTGAGGCCAGGAGGAGGAGAACCTAAATTAAGGTGTTGGTTGTGTGGGTGGATGTGGGAACAGATGTGACATGCTGTTAAGATGTTGGCAGCAGATTGGATGTGTGAGATGAGAGATAGAGAAGGGTTGAGAGTGATACTGAGCTTGTGAACCTGAGGGACTGCAGGGATGGTGGTCCCCTCTACGCTTTAGGAAATTTCAAAAGAGTACAGGGTTTAAAGAGTCCTGTGTCGGACAAGTTGACTTTGCTGTGCCCAAAGATCATCCACTTTGAAACTTGCAACAGGCAGTGAGTTGGTGATGTCACGTTAGAGTTCAGGAGAGAGCCTAGGATTAGATATATAGATCTAGGAGAAATATGCATAGGGATGATCATTAAACCCATGGGAGCTAGTGAGGGGTGAGACAAGAGAAGAGGGTCCAGGAAGGACACCTCTAGTTTAGGGCACGGTCTGCTTAATGATCCATCATAGGAGATTAAGAAAGTTTGGTCACACAGAAAGGATAACCAACAGAATGGAGTGTTACAAAATCTCGGAGGATGCTACTTAGTAGCAATGTATAGTTAACTGTGTCCAATACTGTAGAAGTGTCTCCCTTTCTATATAAGAAATTTTATATTGTAATATTTATTAGACATTAATAATATCTAATCACATATAATAATTATAAGAAAAAGAAAATTAGTATTTTCTTGGCTCCTCTGTGTCTCTCTCTTTTTCTGATACTGTGTCCCTCTCTTCTTGCTTGTCAGCCTCTCTATGATATTATGTCTATTTTTTCTTGTTGGTCTGCTTCTGTCTCTGTTTCCAGTAGGGGTCATGGGTTTCCCAGATTACAGAAGGTAACATTATATCCCTCCACAGTCTGGGAAATTCATTAGTATGTATTTATTTCAGTGTCTGTTTCAGAGCTTTTTTTTTTTTTTTTTTTTTTTTAAATTCAGGGCTACAAGGGAGAGATAGAGGGATAAGGGGAAATTTCTGCCCTCAAGGAGCTCCCAGTCTAAGGGAGGAAAGGAGCTAACTCAGGCCCTGTATCACCTACCTTCTGCATGAAGCAGAAGTGAAGGGCTGGAGGAATTAAGAGGGGTTATGGGAGATGATACTGGTTAGGAGAGTGGGCTGCTCAGGCTTCAGAGAGGAGGTGATCTTTGAGGCAGAATTCTGGGACAGGTGAGAATGAATTGCCTGAGTGAGAATGAAAAAAGACTGAGCACCTCAGAGCTACACACTCTCATCTTGGCAGTGGGAAAGAAAAAAGGGCTGATTCTCTCCCTCCAAGACACCTTTTAGCCTACCTACAAATCTTTTCCATGTCTACTCTGGCTCCAGCCTTCCCAACTCCTCTCCCCACCCTGGCTTTGTGTGACTATTCCTCAAGAACCAGCTCTGAGAGCCCAAAGGAGAAAGAGCCTCCTCCCTACTTCCTCTCTAATGATATGGCTGTTGAAGACCAGGGATTTAGGGCTGTGAGGTACCAAAACCTTTTTTTTTCTTTTTAAACAATAGCTTTTTATTTTCAAAACACATGCCAAAAGAGTTTTCAACATTCACCCCTGCAAAACCCTGTGTTCCAAATTTTTCTTCCTCCCTTCCCCCCACCTCCATTTCCTAGTCAGCAAGTAATCCAATATATATTAAACATGTGCAGTTCTTCTAAACATATTTCCACATTTATTATGCTGCACAAGAAAAATCAGATCAAAAGGGGGGGGGGAATGAGAAAGACAAAAGAAGCAAGCAAAGAACAATTTGAAAATACTATGTTGTGATCCACATTCAGTCCCCATAATCCTCTCCCTGGATGTGGATGGCTCTCTCCATCACAAGTCTGTTAGAATTGCCCTGAATCACCTCATTTTGAAAAGAGCCATGTCCATCAGAATTGATCTTCAAATAATCTTGTTGTTGCCATGTACAATGCTCTCTTGGTTCTATTTACTTCAGGTAGCATCAGTTCATGTAAGTCTCTCCAGGTCCTTCTGAAATCAGCTTGCTGATCATTATGATAATAATATTCTATGACATACATATCATATATATCATAACTTATTTTAGCCATTCCCCCACTGATGGGTGTCCGCTTAGTTTCCAGTTCTTCGCTACTACAAAAAGGGCTGCCACAAACATTTTTGGTACATGTGGGTGCTTTTCCCTTTTTTTTATGATCCAGAGACCATGTCTTTAGCTGCCAAGAGAGCTTTGAGTCAGATGAGTGGCGCCTTTTAGGCACTTCTCTTCTCTACAGATGGCTCCCAATTCACCACAAAGAGACTGTAGTCTCTGGGTCTGGAGCCTGCTGGTCTACCACCCCCAGCAGAGCCGACTAGTCTGAGAGCCAGAGCCCTACCTTAGCTACCCCCGGCAAGGTACCCCTAGTGTGGCTCCCATCTCTAGCTCTGGGCCAACTCTGGGTGAGGCCATTTCTGAAGGCCCTTCCAGAAAGCCAAGTCCCTGGTTTCCATCCTTGGGTAGAGCCAGGCAGCTGAGGGGGGGCCTGGGGCCTTGTCATACAATCACTCTTGGTCTCCGTGGCCCATCCCTGCTGCTCTGGAGGCTTAGGTTGTGTTTCCTCCCTTAACTCTCTCATGTTCCCATTGCCCCCCAGCCTCACTCACTCTCCCAGTCCCAGCTTGAGGAGTTGTGTTGTCTCTGGCTCCCCGCTGAAGGCAGTGTCCAGCGGCCTGTCTCTTTATGTGCATCTTGTTCTTTTCCCCTGTGTCTGTGCAACACTGGATGGAGCTCAGCCAGCTTCTTTTGCCTCTGGGCTTCCCTGTGTGCCTTTACATCCTTTGTGCCTCTGGGCTGGAGTCTCTGCCTCCCTCTGTGTTGCTGATGCAGCCTTTCTCTCCCTGTCCTTTCTGGGTACCATTGTGAATGTCAGCATCTCTGCTGCTTTGTCAGGGACAGGGGGTATCTTTGTCAGAAGCCATCCATCTGAAAAGAGAGGTACTTAAGACTTCATGGCCTCTGAGGTCCTTCCAGATCTTGTCACTTATCCTCCCTGGGCCTCAGTTTCCTCCTCTGTAAAATGTGACAGGACTGCCTTTTGACGCTTATCTGCTCCTCTCTAACACATACTTTATCTCTGCCTTTTGGTCTGTCCCTATCATTCATTCATTCGACAAACACCTACTTGTAAAACAAGCAGTGTGAAGAAGAATGAGCACTATGTACCAGAGACTGTCCTTTAAATCTCATTTGAGACTCAAGCAACCTGGGAGGTCGATGCTGCCATTATCCTCATTTTGCAGATGAGGAAACTGAGATAAATAGTGATTTAATGACTTAGTCACATGGCTAATAAGTGACCGAGGTCAAATTTGAATTCAGGTCTCCCCAATCCCAGGGCTCTGTGTGCCATGCCATCAGCTGCCTGCACTCACTTCTCTCGGACTTTTTTGTGTCCTCACCTGTTCAGGACACCCACTATTTTGCCAGCCTGCTCTTTTCTCCTCTCGGTCACCAGCACCCCAACACCCAAGGACCATTGATGGCGGCAGTCTTGAGGGGCGTAATTAGGTCCAGGGCACCAGCAGCAGCCTTCGAGGAGCAGGAATAGCACAGCTGAGCCCCCAGGGCCCTAGCGGTCCCTGCCCCCTTTCACTAGCAGCAGCCCCTTCCTGGAGGTAGTGGGGAGTGAGGAAGCCATATGGTGGAGGCAGGCCCAGAATCCAGGTCTCCTGCCTCCCCTCCAGGCCCCAGCCAGCTGGTCTGGCTGCTGCCGCTGCTGTTGCTGCGGGGGAGGTGGCCTGTTTTCCTGCTTTGGAGGAGACTGGGGGGGTGGAGAGACGAGAGGGAGAGACGAAGGGCAGAGACAATGGAAAATGCCTTGGAGAATCTGCAGCTGGTAGGACTTCTTTCTTGGGCTGCGTCCTTCCCCCCCATCCCCATCCCCATTAGGGGTCCTGGTTGCCAATAATTTTGCTCAGTATGTATCCCAGCCCTGCTCCCATCCCCCACCCCCCCACACTCTCAGCTTGGCTGCATCAGCTGCCTCCCTCTCTCTTTCTGTCTCTGTTCTTTCCATTGCCACCTTTCCAAGTGTCTGACGTCTCCCTTGGCTCCCACTGCTCAGCCCTCGCTTAATGCACCTTCTTTCTCTCCTCTTGCTACAGCCTCCCTGTCTGAGAAAGGAAGAAAAAGTCCCAGCCGTGGGCCTGGAAGGGGAGGGAGAAGAAAGGGGACCTGGTGTGGCAGAGTCAGCCCTCCCAGCTGACCCCCAATAGCAATGGGGATATAAGGGAAGATAAAGGGCAAAGACTAGACTAGAACTTTTCTAAAGACCTATTATGTGCTAAGTGTTGGGGATACAGAGACAAATGAAATCTACCCTCAAAGAGCTCCCATTCTAATGAACACATATATGTAGATACCATATACCTTTATTGTATTTATTGGGGGGGGGTAGAGGCAGTCAGCATTAAGTGACTTGCCTAGGGTAAAATAGCTGGTATTGTGTCTGAGGCTGGATTTGAACTCAAGGCCTCTTGATTTCAGGGTTGGCGTTCTATCCACTGTATCACCTAGTTGCCCTGATACAGAATATCTTTAAAGAAAATATGAGGTGCCCTGAAATCTGGAGGCCTTGAGTTCAAATCCGGCCTCAGATACTTGCTAAGTGACCCTAGGCAAGTCACTTAATGCTGATTGCCAGAAAGAAAGCAAGAAAGGAGAGAGAGAGAGAGAGAGAGAGAGAGAGAGAGAGAGAGAGAGAGAGAGAGA
>JAJPUD010014368.1:29778-40872 GCA_023553655.1 Myrmecobius fasciatus | reverse complement strand
GTCCTTTCCTTTCCTTTCCTTTCCTTTCCTTTCCTTTCCTTTCCTTTCCTTTCCTTTCCTTTCCTTTCCTTTCCTTTCCTTTCCTTTCCTTTCCTTTCCTTTCCTTTCCTTTCCCTTCCCTTCCCTTCCTTTCCCTTCCTTTCTCTTTCTCTCTTTTTCTCTCTCTCTTTCTCTCTCTCTCTCTCTCTTTCTTTCTTTCTTTCTTTCTTTCTTTCTTTCTTTCTTTCTTTCTTTCTTTCAGCAATTTTGCCCAGGGTCACACAACTAATAAGTGTTAGGTGTCTGAGGCCAAATTTGAATTCAGGTCCTCCTGACACCAGGGCTGGTGCACTACCCACTGCAGTGCCACCCAGTCTCCCCTTCTATCTTCATTTTCAATAAGGAGGCCCTCTCACCTCTAGAGCCAGCACCCACTCTGGTCTTGGGAGAGCCTGACAACCCAAAAGACGGGTGAAATTCTTGACTCTTACTCCTTGGTTCTTTTAAATTCCCCATCCCAGAGTCCTAAGGAACATTACTTAAGATAAGTCAGGCTTGTATCTAGGGTCTTTTCAAAATGGGGAATAAAAAGGTCCCCTAACACTCACAATCAAGCATAAGATCACTATTTCCTCTTCACAAAAAGAATGTTTAACGCCTCTAAGACTTCCCAGAGTGCTTTCATGGGAAACCTTAAGCAAGGGGCAGCAGCACCCTTATGTTCTCCCTGGAGGTTGAAACTTAAACTTCCAAAAGACACCATGTGTCTCATGAAGCACTTTGTGGGACTGCTGAGTACACATGTTACATTTCACCTCATCTTTGTACTGTCAAAACAATCCCTTCTAGGTTAGAGAAGACAACACGTAAAGGAGAGATAGAAAGGGGATGGGAGAAGTGCCATGTGTCGTATGCCAGTGAGGCAGTATGGAAGCCTGATTCTGGGGTAACAGAAGGCAAAACGTCCCCCATCAGAGCCCAGATTAGGTCTATGGTGGTATCTAGAGGAGAAGATGAGGATAATGGAAGTGGTATAGCATGAAAGTTGACTAGAGATCACTGTTTAGTTACCTACGTTCAAGAAAGAAAGCCCAAACTAAAGAGGGAGCTAGAGGCAGCTAGAGATCCAGATTCAGGATTGCCCAAGTAGGTCATGTGCTCTAGCTGCCATGTGTTCATGAGTCAACTTGGGGCCCGAGTGAGGAAACGGAACCATCACCATTACCAGCACCACCCTTCCAGTGGGGAGACTTGGCCAGTCTTGATATGATCTGCGCTTGAGAAGAGAAGAGAGACCGAGGGTAGAGTCACTTATTTTTAAAGGTCCCATGAGTCAATGCTTCTTCCTGATCCATGGCCAATAAGAGGACTTTTTTTTTTATCTTCTCAAAACACTTTCAGTGTGGAATCACATATATTCTGCAGTTCCTGGAAGTTTAGAGGGGAGATTCCGTGCACGTTTCCTGGTTTGACCACCAGAGGCCTGTGGGTATAAGCATGCTCTGTGGGCTATAAGCCCTGCTACATTTGTATTGTGTGGTTTCAAGACCCTTCAGCAATCCTCCACTAGTTTAACAGAGTGGTCATCTTCTTAAGGGGGTAGGCTCTACTCCATCCATTGGCTCTCATACCGGAGAACTCAGGAAGGGAAAGGGCAGAGACCTGGTCCCACATTGAGACTACGAGGGAAGAGCATTGGGTCTCCATGACATAGCGAAAGTTCCAGAGGAAGGCCTCTAGTGTGTGTAGTTGATCCTTTGTGGGGGATTTATTGAAAGACGTGGACAAAAACCAGTTGCCAATCCAGCGAACGTCAGGTTGCACGACACCCCCTGTTCTGGATGGAGAACTTCCTCTGCGTGGTTACATACCCAGATGGCCTCAGTCAACCCTGAAGCCCCCCTTCCCAGACCTGAATGTGACAGGACGCTTTTGATCCGTCTAAGGATGGCTCCTGGTCTCTCAAGATTCATTTTATGAACAGGTCTACCTTGTCCAAGCCTAATATGTCCCCATTCTACTTAAGCAGCTGGCATTTTCTGGGAAAGATGAGACATTTCCAGGGTCTCTCGTTGCCAGCTTAACTAGAGCGGGTCAGCCACTGGTGGTGTTCCTTAGCTGGTCGCCAAACGGCGGGAGCAGCTGTAAAATCATGGCGGTAGGATTACTTGCCATGGTTTCATTCCTTAATGATCCGGAGTGAGAACAGAAGCAGCTTCTAAGGACAGAGATGGCCCACATAGTCTGAGGGGAGCCAGGGAGCCAAAACAGAGCCAGTCTCACGCTCCGACACGCATTTAAAGCATAATGAAGCATCTGAGCTGCCTCTTCAATCTCCCTTTGTTTCTTAGGGTTCCCAGGAATTAGAGACCACAGTCAAGCAAGCAAGCCCATGCTGCTGCTGGTTACTTAGGGGATGGGGAAGAGAGACCGAAGTCCAGGACTGAGACCCTGGAACACTAGTTTGAGGGTGGGAGGGAAAAGTTCCAGCTTCCAGCTTCCGATCCCTCTCAAACCGAGTTAATTCAATTCAACCATTTTGAAACACCTTTTGTGTGTACCGCCCTCTGCCAGGCCCCAGAGCAGGGATTTGGAACTTTTTTTTTTTTAGCCACAGGACCCTTTGGCATCCTGGCAAAGTCCACTACTACTAGGTTTGCTGCTTCCATTCTTGATGGAAGGAAATGTAATATTTCAGTTAGAGATGAATGAAATAAAGATATAATTAATTCCCCTCCGTCTAAGTTCACAGACTCCCCCACCTCCCCCCAATGAAATCTATCTCCAGACTCCAGGTTATATACTCACCCCTGCACTTAAGATACAAAGAAAAAGCAAACAGAAAAAATAGTCCTTCGAGGAGTGTTCATTTCTGCATATAAACATGTAAGGACATACATGATTATTGGAGGAGGAAGAGGGCACCAAAAACTAGGGGGATCTGGAAAGTTTTCCTTCGGGAATATGATGGTACATGTACCAGGTGTTGCATGAACTGAGCCTTGAAGGAAACTAGAGATTCTAAGAGGTGGAAGTGAGGAGAGAGGGTCTTTCAGGCAGAGGGTACGCCTTAGGCAAAAGCATGGAAGTGGGATACAGACTTTTGAGTTTGGAGGAAATCGAATAGGTCCGTTTAGGTAGGATATAGATTGTGTGAAGGAAAAGAATATTCCATAAATGTAGAGATGTAGGCTAGAAGCAGATTGTGAGAGGCTTTAAATGCCTAGCTAAAGAATTTCTATTTTCTTCCAGAGGCAACAGGGAGCCATTGAAGTTTCTTGAGTAAAGGAGCAATGTGGCTGAACATGCGAAGGAAGAGAATTGTATTTATTTTGATGTCATTTTTATTGAAATTTTTGTTTTTCTACCACCTTATTTCTGAAAATATGTCTTCCTCCTCCTTTTTAGCAAGTGAGTCATCTTCCGTAGCACAGATTTAAAAAGAAAAAGGAGAAAAAAGCAACTCAACGAAACTAACCAATACATTGAGCATGTCTGAAAGCCGATGCAATGTTTTGCAGCCATAGTCCCCCACTTCTGCAAAGAACCGAGAGGTACATTTTATCCTGTTTTCTTTGAGGCCCAATTTGACCAATAAGATCACCCTGAATCCAGTTTCAATTTTTTGTTCTTTTCATTAAAAAATAATCGCTAGCATTTGTATACTTGATCCTCAAAATAACCTTAGGAGATAGGTGCTCTTATGATTCCCATTTTAAAGATGAGGAAATTAAGGTCAAAGGAGATGAAGTGGCTTGCCCAGGGTCCCACAGCTAGGAAGTGTCTAAGGTCCGACCAATGCTCTCTCCATGGTACCACTCAGCATTTCCATTGTCATCCTTGTGCTTATTTTTCCTGGTTCTGTCTTACTTTGTACCAGTTCGTGAAGACTTAGGAAGATTATTTTGGCAGTATTCTATATTGGAAAGTGGAGAGATGGGGAGAAAGGCAATCAGTCAGGAACCTGTTCCGGGTCAAAGGTGATAGGAGCCTGAACTAGCATGGCGGCTGTAAGGGAAGAGAGATGGCTGGCGGAGATCCATTGAGGTGGAGTGGACAGTTCTTGGCAACTGCCAAGCTACAGGCAGCGAGTGTGGCTAGTGACCAGGGAAGTTTGGAAGCGTGTGGAGGGGGAGTGAGGAAGGAAGAGCATGAAGTCTGTTTTGAACATAATCTGAAATGCTTACTGGACGGACACCAGGCGGAGATGACTAGTAGGCAGTTGGTGATTCAGGACTGGAGGTCAGGAGAGAGACGAAGGCTGGATAAATAGATCTGGGAGATGATCATTGAATCCATGGAAGCCGATGAGATCACGGAGAGAGACGTTGAGAGATTAAAGCCTAGGACACCATGGTAGGGAGTTTGAGGGGGCCGGGATGGGGGGGGTGATGACTGATGATCCAGCAAAGGAGATGGAGTAGGAGCTGTTAGACATGGAGGAGGAGAACTGGGAGGAAACAGTGAAACAAAAACTCTGGAAGGATAGGCCGTACGAGAGAAAAGGGTGACCCATAGCCAGCAAACGCTCGGGAGTGGAAGTAGGGAATGGGGTATCAAGAAATATGAGGACGAAACCAAATCCATTGGCTTTAGCCCTAAAGAGATCCTGGTAACTAACCCTGGGGAGAACAGCTTCAGTTGAATGTAAGGAGTTGCAGAGTGGGTGGAAAGGAAGTGGGGGTAGTGAGTGTAGACAGCTTTTTATAGGCGTTTGGTGGTGAAAGGGAGGAGAGGTAGACGAGCCAGATTCATTTTTTGAAACTAACTCTTCTGGGACAGCTAGGTGGCACAGTGGCTAGAGCACCAGCCCTGAAGTCAGGAAGACCAGAGTTCAAATCTGGTCTCAGACACTTAACATTCCCTAGCTGTGTGACCCTGGGCAAGTCACTTAACCCCAATTGCCTCAGTAAAAATAGCAAGAAAAAAAAAAGAAGAAACTATCTCCTAACCCTTCTGGACAACTAGATGCCATAGGGATAGCAGAGGACCCCGATACTCTTCTCCATCCATTTTTCTCTCCTCTCTTCCACTGCCGACTTTGTCCAACTGTGACACGAGGCACCCATCTTCAGACCGATGCTGGGTGAGATCTTGCTTCAGGCTGTGTGTAGCAAAGGTCTAGCCACCTCTACTGTGCAGGGAAAGAGGGAATGGGGAGACTATACAGCTACAAAGGTCAGGGATGGTTTCCCCCCAGTATATGATCCTAGGCCCCCATCTCCTCACAATCTAGGACTCATAGCCACTCCCCCCCCCCATGCTTCTAAGGATGATTGGGGCATTCTTTAAATTTTGCTCTTTCAACCCACACAGGCAAAAATGTTTGTGGCAGCCCTTTTTGTAGTGGCTAGAAACTGAAAACTGAAGGGATGCCCATCAATTGGAGAGTGGCTGAATAAATTATGGTATATGAATGTTATGGAATATTACTGTTCTATAAGAAACAATCAACAGGAGGATTTCAAAGAGGCCTGGAGAGACTTGCATGAAGTAAATAGAACCAGGAGATCATTGTACACGGCAACAACAATATTATACAGCGATCAATTCTGATGAACGTGACTCTTTTCAACAATGAGATGATTGAAGCCAGTCCCAATGATCTTGTGATGAAGAGAGCCATCTACACCCAGAGAGAGGACTGGGGGAACTGAGTGTGGATCACACGTAGTATTTTTACTCCTTTTGTGGTTGTTTGCTTCGTTTTGTTTTCTTTCTCAGTTTTTTTTTTCTTTTTGATCTGATTTTTCTTGTGCAGGATAATTGTGGAAATATGTCTAGAAGAATTACACATGTTTAACATATATTGGATCACTTGCTGTCTAGGGGATGGGGTGGGAGGAAAGGAGGGAAAAATTTGGAAAACAATGTTTTACAAGAGTGAATGTTGAAAATTATCCAGGCATATGTTTTGAAAATAAAAAGCTTTAAGAAAAAAATAAATAAAAGAGAGAAAGAACCAAAAAACCCCATTTGTAATGCTCTATTTATGCTAGTTATTATTATTAGAGGGAATGAGATGGCAACAACAGTAGCAGTAGCAGCAGCAGCCACAGCAGCAGCAGCAGCAGCAGTAGTAGTAGTAGCAGTAGTAATAGTTTTACTATCCCAAACTCTGAAGTAGAAATAACAGCCCTACCTATTTCACAAGATTGTCTTATAGTTTAATGGTATCTGTGTCTAATCTCCCTTCTAGAATGTAAAATCAAGGACTATATTTTATCTAAATCTTTGTATCAACTCTTGGTGCTCCCAATAGAAGTAACTCTGAAAAATTTCTCAAATGTGTTGAATCACTTTAAACATTGTAAAATCCTTTAAGTATCAATATTAGTTCACAGAGCTTCAGAATGTTTGTCATTTTAACATTAAAAAGTAATGAAAACAAAAAATAAATTCTGCCTTTTTCACTTGCCCTCCCCAAGTTCTGGCCCTAAGGACACTACTTCCAGGGGCGTCATGGCCAGGTCCATCTAGCTGATCTTGACTCCTCTGATGATTTTTAATAGCCTCTGGTGGCCCTTGACTTCCATGTTTTTTTTTTTTTTTTTTTTTTCACCTTATTTATTTATTTTTATTTTTTTTCCTATGTCATGCTGATTTTCTTCTTTTCTTTTTTCATGGTTTTCTATTCACACAAGGAAGTCAACACCATCAGCCCTCATTTACTTCCCCTAATGGGAAGTCACTTCCCTGGACTTAGATGCTTAATTAATCCCTGAGTTTGATCAGCTTCTCTGATGAACCATTCTTAGTGATGATGACTGCTTCCCTTTCTAAGTTTTTACAAATCAACCCTTTAATAATACAATCAGAACATGACTCTTTTCAACAGTGAAGTGATTCAGGTCAATTCTAATGGTCTTGTGATGGAGAGAGGCATCTGCCTCCAGAGAGAGGATTATGGGGACTGAACGTGGATCACTACTTAGTATCTTCACCTTTTTGTTGTTGTTGTTTGCTTGCTTGTTTTTTTTCTTTTCTTTCTCATTTTTCCCCTTTTGCTCTGATTTTTCTTGTGCAGCGTGATAAATGTGGAAATATGTTTAGAAAAACTGCACATGTTTAACCTATATTCTATTGCATACTGTCTAGAGGATGGAGGGAGAAAAATTTGGAACACAAGATTTTGCAAGGGCGAATGTTGAAAACTACCTTTGCATGGATTTTGAAAATAAAAAGCTACTATTTAAAAAATAACAAAAATAATAATACAACCAGCAAGTTTGCCAGGAATAGAAGTCAAGCTCCCGGGTCTTTGTTATTTATCATTCAGTTATTCAGTGGTGTCTGACTGTGTGTGACCCCACGGAATAGAGCACATCAATACCGTCCATGAGGTTTTCTTGGCAAAGCTACTGGAGTGGTTTGCCATTTCCTTCTCCTGTGGATTAAGACAAACGGGGTGGAGTGACCTGCCCAGGGTAACACGGCTAGTAAGTGTCTGAGACCAGATTTGAAATCAGGTCTCACTGACTCCCCCCCCCCCTAATGCTCACAGGCCTTTTATTTTCAGATTTCACTCTCTTCTCTTTTTTAAATATTAGAAAATATTTATTCTTTGACAATTCTTTGAGCAGTAGGCCAGCAATCACATCTGTGAGTTCTTTCAAAATCCTGGCTCCTCAAACTCCTAAAATGAGCTGGAGAAGGAAATGGCAAATCACTCCATATTGCCAAGAAAATCCCACGTGGGGTCACAAAGAGTCAGACACGACTGAAATGACTGAACAAGAAGGTCTATGTGCTAGGGGGCTCAGAGGTTAGAGTGCTAAGTCAAGAAGACTCCTTTTCCTGAATTCAAATCCAGTCTCAGATACTTACTAGCTAGGCGACCCTGGGCAAGTCACTTAACTCTGTTTACTCCAGTTTCCTCATCTGTAAAATGAGTTGGAAAAGGAAATGAATGGTAAACCACCCAAATGGGGTCAGGGACAGTGGGACGCTACTGAACTACCATCACAACTTTGTTGTCCTTAGCTCAAATCATTAGCCTTTGCCCACTCTGAGTCTCAGTGACTTTGAGACTATTGTTACAGAACCATGTCACATTATTCATCCTTCATTCTCCCTTTGGTATCCTCTTTCTACATGTCTTTTTTCTATTTGTCTGTATCTTAATTTTTAATAGATTTTTATTTTTTCCAATTAATTTTCGGTCTATTTTCTCCTGGCGTTTTATTGCTTGTGATTTTTATTGCATCGTGATGGAGGGATGATTCCTCTCCTCTTTACTTCCCTCAACCCCAAGTTTGATAGGATGATAGGAAGGAAACAAGCATTTAGGATGGGCTAGACATGGTGCCGAGTGATTTATCCCTATTCTCTCTTTGTATCCTCACAACAGCCTTGGGAGATAGTTGCTATTATTATATCAGCATTGCACAGTTGAGGAAATTGAGGCTGACAAAAGTTACGTGACTTGACCAGGATCCCACATTAAGGCTAGGTTTCAGCTCAGGTCTTTTTGGCTCCAGTTGTTCGGTCATTTTTCAGTTGTGTCCACTCTCTGTGATCTCACGGGAGTTTTCTTGGCAGATATTTTGAAGTGGTTTGTCCTCTAGCTCATTTTAAGAATGAAGAAACTGAGGCGAACAGAGTGAAGTGACTGGCCCCCAGTCACCCAGCTAGTAAGTATCTAAGGCTATATTTGAACTGAGATCTTCCTGACTCCAGGCCTGGTGCTCTAACCACTGCTCTCTTGACACCAGGCCCAGTGCTTTTATAGATTCTAGAGCTAGAAGAGACATTAGCAACCTAGGAATCCAACCCCTTCATTTTATCAGATTTGCAAATGGCGCCACAGATTGATTAAGCAACTTGCCTCAGGTCACCCAGCTAGTAAGTGTCTGTGGTGGGGTTTATACCGGTTGGTCCAGTGCCCTGTTCAGTTACCTAAACTGCTTTTCTTTCCTAATTTTGTTCCTCCTTTTGGGTCAGAACCGGATCCAAAGTAGCAACTTCCATTGACCCTTCCTTCAACTTCGATCCCATTTTTTTTTTTTAGTGATGCCTTTTGTTTTGCAATCCCAGCTCTTGCTGGATATACCTCCCAGCCCCATTTCCCACCTCTCCTCCATCCCAGAATCGAACCCTCCCTTGTAACAAAGAAAACCAGTTAAACAAAAACAACAGATACAGTGACCATGTCTGATAACGTCTACCATGTTCTAACTTTGTATTTCCCGCTTCTCTGTGGGGACTAGAGAAGAAGGCTGAATCTTCTCTTTTCCGGGATCATTATTGGTTTTTCAACTACTCCAAATCTGGCTTCTCTTTAGCACCCTTTTGATTCTTGTTGTCCAGTCACTCTCTGCCTCTGCTTACCTCACTGTTCATAAGCTCATACAAATCTTTGTATTCCCCCCCATTTGTCATTTCTCCCCGCACAGTACTATCCCATAAGGTCCTGGTTTGTTCAGCCATTCCCCGATGGATGGGCCCCCACTTTGCTTCCAGCTCTTCTGGTCTCCACAAAAAGTGCTGCTATAAATATTTTGCTCTCTGTCGGATCTTTGTTTCTGCCTCTGACTTCCCTGGGGGTCTATGTTCTCTAGACAGATTAATGGGTTAAAGGGTATGAGCAAGATGGATGCTTTTCTCCCATAATTCTCGACTGTTTTCCTGAACGGTCAGACAAAGCCAGCTCCTCTTTGGTGGATTAGTCTACATTCTCACTCCACCCCTCCCCCCAGGACTGGTTCTGGATTTTGTCATCTCTGCTAATTTGCACTTCCTCCATCTTTGGAAGGCTGCAATTACCATTAAGGCAAGGCAAGATTTTATCAGCTGCTCTACTTCATGTGGAGGGGGAGTTTCAGCAGATGTCTGGATGATTGAAGGCTCTCACCAGTGTCTTATCATGACTCCATAGCAGGGGGTTGTCTGCTTCCCAAGCTCCCCAGCTTTTGTCTCCCTTTCAGGTGTTCTCTAGTAGTAATATGCTTCTCTTTTCCCTCTCTGTCAGTCTTCGCCCAAATACGTCCATCCATCTTTCCCCCTCTTCAGTTTCCCCACAGGAGTATGGTTTCCTCTTAATCAATGCCGTTCTGCCCCCTCTCGGTTCCCTTTGTATAACTTCCCTATTGTGGCGTCTTAAATTGTCCAGTCCACGATACAAGAAACTGAGGCAGAGCTCTGAGCCAATGGTACTTTATTAAAGGGTCTGTGGTCCCTTCTAATGGGGTAGACTTCAGATCTTCCTCACGAACTGAGTCGTCCCCTTCCTCTGGGGCCTTATTTTTATGAGATTTGATACCAGGTTTGCTACCCGAACGTCACTCTAGAGGGGCTGCACAAAATACAGAATCCCATTGCTTCAAGGAGCAAAAATTAAGATGGACAGGGCAAGAATCAGCTTTGGTGACCAGTGGTTGTAAGAGGGTCACCTGCTCACGTTGGGCAAGCGAGAGTGTTCCGGAGGTACAAAAATAAGTCGGGGAACTTTCCAAAGCATCGAGACAACCCACCCATGCTGGGTTTGGACATGGGATTTGAGGGAAACAGATGGATATATCTTTGTCATCCCTCTTGTGGTTGTGCAAGTGAGCTTCGGAACTGTTAAACAAGCCATGAATGCTACAGTCAAGTTTGAGCTCTATCATAAGGGCCCACTAGAAGAACCTATTTTGTCTAATTATGGTTTGGGTAAAATATCAAACCAATTAATACTGTTTGGAATAGAGTAAAGGTTCAAATGAATCATTTCTCACTATAGTCATATTCCATCCCACTATTATGAAACTCATCCCATCAATTTTCAGTGATACTAAACCTTTGTTTTTGAGTTGCTCTCTCTGCTTCTACTTGTATATTATCTTCAAGATAAGGACCCCGGAGCAGGCCCTGTGGAGCACTTAGAGCTGGGTCAGACAGCAAAGACGCCAAGGTCATCCACTGCATCCTGGCTCGTCCCCAGTCACCATAATTTTGGTCTTGCCGCTGGACTTGGATGACTCTGGAAGAGGGAGGGAGACTGATTTTTTGCAACTCTGTCCCACTTAAATCCAGTCCCTGCAGGAATGGTGACAGCACTCCATGTCATTGGTCCTCTTCAAAAATAAGGGACAAATGTCCACTTCCTGCAGGCATGGAGACGGCACTCTATGTCAT
>JAJPUD010014368.1:13189-29768 GCA_023553655.1 Myrmecobius fasciatus | reverse complement strand
GACAAATGTCCACTTCCTGCAGGCATGGAGACGGCACTCTATGTCATTGGTCCTCTTCAAAAATAAGCGACAAATGTCCACTTCCTGCAGGCATGGAGACGGCACTCCATGTCACTGGTCCTCTTCAAAAATAAGGGACCAACAACAACTGCAATATCTTCAAGATTTATTTATCTCCAAGGAAGACTCTGGGAAATGTTTCCCAGTCCCTAGAGGTGAATTATACAGCTTGGCTCCTTCTACTTCTATTAAGTCCTGGAGGTGATAATTCTATAATGTTTTATATGTGTCAGTTCTTTTGATCCTTGAGATACTCTGCAGAACAGAGGTAATTATGCAAATGTGAACATGAAAGTGCCAAGTGCACTGGGCAGAAATGCAAAGGAAAATAGCACGAAAAGGTTAGAACTCTGATCAGTGCAGAGATGATCAGTCTGGAATTCTGAGGGCCCATGATGACGGATGACTTAGCAGAGAGGTGGTGGACTACAGGGGCAGAATGAGGCATACGTTGTCAGCCATACACCTGATCAGTGTGATGATTCCTTTTGCTTAATTGTTTTGAACTTATTTGTTCGAGGATGGATTTTACTGGTGGTGGTAGGGGGGAGTCACTGGGAAATGATAACGATATCCTAAA
Organism: Myrmecobius fasciatus; assembly: GCA_023553655.1. Lineage (NCBI taxonomy): Eukaryota > Metazoa > Chordata > Mammalia > Dasyuromorphia > Myrmecobiidae > Myrmecobius > Myrmecobius fasciatus. The sequence continues at coordinate 29,128 of JAJPUD010014368.1, read as the reverse complement.
AGGAAAGATCACTGATAAAACTTGCTCGGAAATCTTAAGTGTCTGAGGTCAAATTTGAACTCAGGTCCTCCTGACTTCAGGAGCACCAGCTCTACCCACTGCACCACCTAGCTGCCCCGATAAAACATTTTTAAAGGAGGGAAATGTGGTCTCCTTTCCTCCTTCAAAGATGTGGGAGACTATGGAAGTGGAATATCGCATATACTGCCAGATTCAGTTGATGTGCAGGTTGTTTTGCTGATTTTTTTTTCCTCCCTCTTTTTTTAACCTTTGTTGCAAAGGAAGTAGGGAAGGAAGAAAGAATATATCTGGAAATAGTGGCAATCAAAACCCCAAAGATAGCAATACGATTTTTTAAAGTATGCTGGAATGGTAGTTAAGACAAGACCCGGGTTCAAATTCTGACTCTGATGGTGACTAGTGCTAGCTGTGTGACCACTGACCAATTACTTAACCTCTCTGAACTTCAGTTTCCTCCTTGGAGGTGTTTTTTATGTGATATTTGTAAGGTTCAAATGAGATGACTGTATGTAAAAATCCAGATTTTATAAGTAGGATTCTTACCTCCATTTTTACAGTGGAATAAACTGAGGTGGAAATGACTTAGCCATATATACTTGTCCAGTAAATGCTGCTAGAGTCAGGATTCCTGCCAGGCCCAAAGCAACGTCCCTCTCTAACCAACATGTCCAGAATCCAGCTGCCCCCCCCCCACCCAAACTGGTAACCACAAAGTATATGACTCATCTACCTTGCTCCTCCCCGCTTTCAATAAAACTACCTAGTTGGGGTTGGAGGTAGAACCAGAAGTTTTCAAATCTAGACTTCCCATGGGCCATAGTTGGATTCAAGGCTAGCCCTGCCTCTTGGGGACCCAAAGCTAGCCCTGCCTCTTACGGACCTAAGGCTAGCCCTGCCTCTTGCAGATCCAAGGCTAGCCCTGCCTCTTGGGGACCCAAGGCTAGCTCTGCCTCTTGCAGATCCAAGGCTAGCCTGCCTCTTAGGGACCCAAGGCTAGCCCTGCCTCTTGCTCTCTGTCCCCCAAAGTGACTCTGGACATGAAGAAAATACTGAAGTACAGCTATACTTAGTAGGGTTAGGTTCCCCTTTGGGAAGCTAAAAGTCGCTTCTGAGGAAAAAGGCCCATTGCGGTCCATTTCTCACCCATATAATTATTGTGCAAAAGCCTGGCCCCAGACCCCTTCAGAAATTCAATAGCCCCCCGCAGTATCAAGCACCAGGCCACACACAGATGGAAGGAACAGCCTCTGTCTTACATGAAATCCTCAGCTGGTCCTTCCTCAGGGAAGAAGCTGCATGACAGTCAGAGTCCCTCTCCCTCCACTCTCCCCCATCACCACCAGCTCCTTTGAAAAAATAGAAATCCTTTGCCCCAGGAACCAGTAAAAAGCGTGCCCTGCTGGTGCCAGGAGCTCCTTGGCTGCTGGAGCCTCTCATCTCCCCGGCACAATATTCCTAGCTGTAGGGGACAAGCTTCTTGGAACAGAGATCCTGGTCCTTCCAGCTGGCTGATGCCCCTTAGTGTTTTCTTTGAACTCCTCTTCCTAACTGTGGGAATCCTTGGACCTCTGCGTTATCCCGGGGTTCTTCCAATTCCTATTTTTCCATCTCTGAAATCTGTCCCTGAGATGGATGCGGAGGACTCAGCTGGTGGGAATCTCCCTTTCCTAGATTCTCTACCATAAGCCCCAGGGGTACAATGAGTGTGCCTTATTTCTTGTCTATAGCATTCATTATAGGATGAGATGACAAAGCTTGTAGTGTTAGGGACTTCCCCTCTCCCCAACTGGATTGTCAATCCGGGAAGCCATTTGGGGCCAGACTTGGCAAAGAGACACGCTTTCATGGCTGTTGAAGTGAGTCATTGACCTAAATCGGCGTTCCCCACTCCAGGTGGGACCTGGGAAGTTAGCAGGGAGAGCGAGGCCATCCGACCCTTACCTGCCCTTGTCTCTGGCTCTGCTCAGCAGGTCACAGCTGAGAAATGAGCTCAAATCCTTCATATCCTAAACCCAAGTGCTACAAAGTGAGGAAATAGGGATTTTAGAGGCCCAAAGGGTTTTTTGATTCCCTCTCTCTCTCCCCCCGCCAAGATCCTTACAGCTCCTGCTTTTTATATCTTCACAGCCACAAAATGGCTCCTTCCTCCTTCCTTCTTCCTCTACTCTTTCCATTTCATTAGGCTTTGGGTCCACCCTCACTGTAGCAGCTCGTCCTGCTTTCTTATCTCCCTTGGGTGAAGGCTTAGAATCCTAAGTCCAAGCCTGGAAGGGATCTCAGCGGTCCACCCTCCTCCTTTTCCAGAGGAGGAAGCTGAAGTCCAGAGTGATGAAGCATTGAACTAGATGGCCTCGGAGGTCCCTTTCAGTTCTAGCTCTATGATCTTCCCATCTGCTTTCTTTCCTTCAGAAAACACTGAGCAAAGAAAAGGAAGTCAATGGAGGATGGCAGAATTGCCATGGCATTTGGAGTCACCCACCATGAGGACTCAGTGTAGTTTGCATAAGCAACAGGATGCTAGGGGGTGTTTGAAACAGGAAGCCTTCCAATCTCTGCCTCTTCTCCCTTTTCTCCTTTTCTTCTCCCTTCAAGAGCTCGTCCATGTTCATATCTTTAACCACCCTGGAAGCTTTTGAACAAGGTCACCCTCCTTTTCAGGTGTCCTTCGAAGCTCAAGCAGTCGGAGGGGTCGGGGTGTCTCAGATGAGCTCCATGTCAGGCGGCAGCTTTTGCTCCAGATGTCATCCCTGACCCCTTCCAGAGGCTGCTCCAGGTGTCATCCCTGACCCCTTCCAGAGACTGCTCCAGATGTCATCCCTGACCCCTTCCAGAGGCTGCTCCAAATGGCCCTCCTATCCTCAGCAGACGTATGTATGTATGAACCAGGAGGGATCCATAATGCAAACACATTTCTGGAGACCTGGACGGGCCATCTCCATCTTAGACCAGAGACCAAAGCCCCAAAGGAGCATGCACACACTTGCTTGCACACACACACACACACACACACACACACACACACACACAGAGGATGGGAGTGTACAGATCACTGGATAACTCCAGGAATCACTTAGTCTGATACAGAAGTCGAATAAATGGGCCCCAGTGTAAGGAGATGAGACCCAGAGTCACAGAGACAATAACCAGAGGGGAAGACTCCCTCTAATTGGCTGTCATAGTTCGGGCTGCCATATGGGTGGGCACCCCACATAACTGACCCAACTGAGGCCTTTCTGGGCAGCACCTTTCAGTGAGCAGATGATCAGGTTCACCAGTGCAGGCCTGTTGTTGTTGTTCAATCACGTCTGACTCTCTGTGACCCCATTTGGATTATTATTGGCAAAGACGTTGGAGCCATTTCTCTCTCCAAGTCATTTTACAGATGAGGAAACTGAGTCAAAATGACTTGCCCAGGGTCACACAGCTAGGAAGTATCTGAGGTTGGATTTGAACTCAGGTCTTCCTGACTCTAGACTCTTCACTATCCACAGCAGTGCCATTTAGCTGCCCTCAGGGTAGGTCCAGCTACTGTTTTAACCATATTACTGATGACAATCCAGCTGCAAGTGAAACCAGCAGTAATCATACACTTTTTTCGCTAAACAATGGCAAGTGGGGCAGCTAGGGGGCGCAGTGGATAGAGCATCAGCCCTGAAGTCAGGAGGACCTGAGTTCAAATGTGGACTCAGACACTTAACATCCCCTAGCTGTGTGACCCTGGGCAAGTCACTTAACCCCAATTGCCTCAGCAAAAAAAAAAAAAAAGAAAGAAAAAGCAAAGAAAAGAAAAGAAAAAAGAAACAATGGCAAGCCATTGAGTAGGGATTGCTCTGATCAGGCCTGCTCCCTTGGCAGATGACTCTGGTAGTGGGATGGAGGATCAATTGGAGATGAACGACCCTAGGAGAGAGGTGATCAATTAGGGCTAATGACAATTACTAAGATAAGACATGAAGAGAGCCCAAACTAGGATGGTGCCAGGAGGAGGAAAAAGTGGGAGAACTGTGAGATGGCTCTTGGCAGCCAATGGGATGTGGGGGGGTAAGGGAGAGATAAGACTTAGAGAATGGAGGGACTGGCAACAGAAATAGGAAAGTTCCAAGGTGGCAGGTTTAAAGGGGAAGATGAGGTTCAGTGTGAGATGTTTAAGAATGAGACATACAGCTGCACATGGCCATCGGCTACATGGCTGGGCGGTGCAGTGGCTTGGAGTCGGGAAGACCTGAGTTCAAACATGGCCTCAGATACTTACTAGCTTTGTGCCCCTAAGTCACTTAACCAGAGTCTATCTCACTTATACAATGGCAATAATAATAGCACCTCCCTCCTAGAGTAACAGAGAACATCAAATGAGATAATATTTATTATGCACTTAGGGCAGTGCCTGGCATATAGTCGCCACTTAATGCAAACTTGTTCCCTTCCCATCATTCCCCCCATGAAAGACGCCAGACTCTGAAAAGGACCAAGACAAGCAGACTCTTTCCCAGAATTCACCCCTTTTGGTGACGTAGAACTTGTTGTGGGAGAGAATTCTAGGCAGAAGTAAGAAGGTAGAAGAGAGGAGTTTGTACTCCATCCTGAGCACTGAGCTGCAGGCTTCCCTGTTCCCTCCTCTGGGACTCTGACAGGCTGCTGATGCAAGACAGCGGCACTTGGAACCAATGGGATGCTATCTATAGGCCCCAGGCTGCTTCCTTCTCCATAAGGGGAGAGCCAGAGACAGAAGAAGGGACTACCCAAAGCTCGAGCTCCCTTCAGTTCCCTTCCCCTCATCTGCTCCTCATCTGCTCCCTTGCACTCACCCCACACATCCAATCTGTTGTCAAGGTAGCGGATGAAAGGTAAAATGACAGGAAACAGAAGTTTGAGCTTCTGAGCATATCGATTTATTAAACGATGCATGTCAACTGTCAGACAGATTAGGACCAAGGCTGGACCCCAAATACGGGGGGGAGACAGACTTTGATGTATTAAAAACAATTAATCAAATAAGATCAATGAATTAAAAGGAAACAATTAACCAGGATACACAATTAAGTCATCTGATTTCTAACTGGAGGAAAGATTAGAGTCTTTCCAAGTTGAGAGGAGGAGAGTGAACAGATGCAGTTCTCTGAAATCAGAAAAAAGATGTCCCCCTTCATCTCCCCACCTCAAAGGACTGTAAAAAGTCAAAGAGTCATAGGAAATAGTAACTGATCGATCAGTATGGAGTCAGTGTTCAAATAAGACATACAGGGTTGCTGGAAATGTATAGTTTTTTTTTTAAATTAAAGCTTTTTCTTTTTTCTTCTTTTTTTTTAAATTAAAGCTTTTTATTTTCAAAACATATGCATGGATAATTTTCAACATTCACCCTTGCAAAACCTTGTGTTCCAAATTCCGCCCCCTCCCCTAGATGGCAAGTAATCCAATACATGTTAAACATGTGCAATTCTTCTATACATATTTCCACAATGATTGTTCTGCATAAGAAAAAGCAGATCAAAAAGGAAAAAATGAGAAAAAAATGCAAAGCCTTTTATTTTCAAAACACATGCTTAGATAATTTTCAACATTCACTCTTGCAAAACCTTGTGTTCCAAATTTTTTTTTCCTCCCTCCCTCCCCATCTCCCAACTCCCCTGGATGGCGAGTAATCCAATATATGTTAAACATGTACAATTCTTCTAGACATTTCCACAATTATCATGCTGCACAAGAAAAATCAGATCAAAAGAAAAAGAAAGGAGAAAGAAAACAAAAAGAAAGCAAACAACGACAAAAAGTAAAAAAATCCTATGTTGTGATCCACATAGTCCCCTCTCTGGATGCAGCTGGCTCTCTCCATCACAAGACCATTGGAACCGGCCTGAGTGGAGATGTATAGTTCTAAGAAAACTCCTTACATCAATCTTTGGCTCTGACTGGGTTTTTGGTCAGCATAACCGAGGTCCTTGGGTCTCTAAGCAGCAGGAAGAGGAGGTCCAGCTTCCCAGACACACAGGGCCAGGTGCAAACAATACAATAAAGTTTTCTCCCAATTCCCACAATTGAATCAAGTTTTCTCACAAGATAGAATTTGAATTAGCCCAGTAATTTAAAAGAAAGGAAACTGAGCTAACTGCAGAACTGAGTCACAAGATGGAGTCAGTGTGGTTCACTCAATTCCCACAATTAACCACTCACTGTCCTAATTCCTTCAATTCCCTCACTTGTCATTTCTGCCTTCACCACATTTCTCTTTTATGTCTCCTATCCTCCACTCACACAGTTTTCACACTGAGCTTGTTATTGTTCATCTTTCCTTCTCAAAAGGGACCAAAAACATCAGGAGTATAATTATTGACTCGCATGTGAACTGGATTTGAGTGAGACAGACCTACTCGGTCATCAGCCTCCCTCTCTCCTCTTAGGGGAGTTCAGTGGCAAGACAAAGGTCAAAACAACAGGTGATGTCCCAGGATGCAGTGGGTGATCTTGGCTTTTTTTTTGGTCTAGGTGGGAGAGTTGGAATACTGCCCAGTGTCATTTCTCAAATCTCCCTCTACTGCCATTACTCATTAACCTCTCTTTTGAGAGAAGTCTGCACTACCTCATACCTGGACTACCACTATAGCATGCTGGTTGGTCTCCCTCCCCCTCAAGTCTTTGAAAATAGCCTTTTCTCAGTCTTGACCTCTCTTGACTTCTCTACAACCTTTAACACTCCTTTAATCATCCACCCTGATTCTGGTCTCCCCTGGCTCTCTTCCTCTGTATCCAGTAGCTTATCAATTTCCTTTGCTAGCTCTTCATCCACATCATACCCTCTGATTGTGGGCACCCCCAAGCTCTGTCCTGGACCCTCTTCTTTTACTTTCCATACTCTCTTCCTGGTGGATTTCATCAGCTCCCAAAAGCTCGATTAGCATCTTTCTGCATATGATTCCCAGAATTGTAAAACCAGTCCTAGTCTCTCACCTGAATTATAATCTCACATCTCCAACTGCCTCTTGGACATCTTGACTTTACTGCTTGATAAACTTGATAAACATTCTCTAATTCAACAAGTTCAAAATACAATTCAATATCTTCCTTAATGCCTTCTTACCTTCTAAATTTTCTTATTATAGTTTCTCTAAAGTTCAGTTTTGTTTTATTTTTAATATCAAATTTTCTCTATCCCTCCCCTTCTCCTACCCACCGAGGAGGCAAAAAAACCAAACAAACTAAAACCATTACCAATTTGTAGTCATGCAAAACAAATTTCTGCATTAGCCATCTTCAAACAAAAAAAGCAAGAGAGGGGCAGCTAGGTGGCGCAGTGGATAGAGCACCAGCCCTGAAGTCAGGAAGACCCGAGTTCAAATGTGATCTCAGACACATAACATTCCCTAGCTGTGTGACCCTGGGCAAGTCACTTAACCTCAATTGCCTCAGCAAAAAGCAAAAAAAAGTAAAAAAAAAGCAAGAGAAAGGGGAAAATATGCTTCAATCTGACTTCTGTGTCCATCAGCTCTCTATCTGGAGGTGGGCAGCAATATTACATCATGAGTTCTCTGGAATTATGGTTGCTCATTGTGTTGCTCAGAGTTCCTTCGTTTTTTCAAAATTGATTATTTTGATAATATTGCCATTACTGTATACAATGTTTTCCTGGATCTGTTCAGTCCACTCTGCCTCAGTTTATGCAAGAGTTCCAGTTCTTTTTGAAAACATCCCCTTCATCATTTCTTACAGCATGTTTGTATTCCATCACATTCACACACCATCATTTGTTCAGTCACTTCCCAATTAATGGATGGCACCCTTTCATTTTCCAATTCTTTTCCACCACAAGAAAGAATTGCTACAAATATTTTTGTACATAGGGGTCCTTCCCCCCTTTCTTTTATCTCTTTGGGGTTCTGAAGAGCTCTACATTGGAGATGTTTATACTTAATCCTGAAAGTAGCCATGGGAAGGAGCCATGGGAACTCATTAGGGAGAGGAAGGTGACCTAGTAGCAGTATTGCTGGCTCAAAGGGTATGCACATTTTAATAGCTTTTTGGACATATTTTCCAGAATTTCCCCATTACTTTTTTTTTTTTTTTTTGCTTTTTGCTGAGGCAATTGGGGTTAAGTGACTTGCCCAGGGTCACACAGCTAGGAAGTGTCTGAGACCAGATTTGAACTCAGGTCCTCCTGACTTCAGGGCTGGTGCTCTAACCACTGCGCCACCTAGCTGCCCCTCCCCATTACTTTTAAGGGCACCACCATACTTCTAGTCACTTGGATATGTCCTCAACCCACTCCCCCACTCTCTCCCATATCTAATCCATTGTCAGATCTTGTTGTTTCTATTTTCATAATAGCTTTCCTAAAGATTCACTTGTGTCTATCATCCAGCCACAGTCATGGTTCAGGCTCTTATCACTCTTGACTGGACTTTTGAAATAAGCTTCTAATTGGTCTCCCTGCCTCAAGTGTCTCCCTATTCCAACGGATCCTCCACTCAGCTAACAAGGTGATTTTTCTTTTTTTTAATCTTCTTTTTTATTTAAAGCTTTTTATTGGCAAGACATATGCATGGGTAATTTTTCAACATTGAACCTTGCAAAGCTTTCTGTTACAATTTTTCCCTCTTATCCCCCACCCCCTCTCTTAGATGGCAGGAATACATGTTAACCATGTCAAAATACTTGATAAATCGAATGTGTGTATACATATTTATACAGTTATATTGTTGCACAAGAAAAATCGGGTCTACAAGAAAAAAAAATCTGAGAAGGGAAACATAATGCAAGCAAACATCAATAGAGAGCATGAAAATGCTATGTTGTGGTCCAGACTCAGAACCCACAGGCCTCTCCCTGGGTGTAGATGGCTTTCTTTATCACTGAACAATTGGAACTGGTTTGAGACATCTCATTGTTGAAGAGAGCCATGTCCATCAGAATTGATCATCATATAGTCTTGTTGTTGCCGTGTATAATGATCTCCTGGTTCTGCTCACTTCGCTCAGCATCAGTTCATGCAGGTCTCTCCAGGCCTCTCTGAAATCATCCTGCCGGTCGTTTCTTACAGAGCAATACTATTCCATAACATTCATAGACCATAATTTATTCAGCTACTCTCCAATTGATGGGCATCCATTCAGTTTCCAGTTTCTTGCCACTACAAAGAGGGCTGCCACAAACATTTTTGTACCTGTGGGTCCCTTTCCTTCCCAATGTGATTTTTCTGACCACGGACAGTAGGGTGACAGCAATAGACATCTTCCTGAGTTCAAATCTGACCTCAGACATATCCTAGTTATGTGACCTCAAGAAAGTCTCTTAACCCTATTTGCCTCAGTTTCTCATCTGGACAATGAGCTTAAGAAGGACCCGAGTTCAAATCCAACCTCATATACTCACTAGCTGTCTGACCCTGGGCAAGTCATTTTGCCTCCGTTTTCTCATCTGTAAAATGACCTGGAAAAAGAAATGGCAAACCACTTCAGTATCTCTGCCAAGAAAACCCAAAATGGGGTCACTGAAGAGTCTGACATGACTGAATGACTGACCGTATCACCTTCCTCTCCCTAATGAGTTCCCATGGGTCCTTCCTACTTTCAGAATCAAGTATAAACATCTCCAATGTAGAGCTTTTCAGAACCCAGTTCCTTCCTACCTTCCCAGTCCATGCATTCTGTGATCCATCTACACTGTTCTCCTTGCTGTTCCTCACACATACATTATTTCATCTCCTGGCTGTCCCCCATGTTTGGAATGGTCCCCCTTTCACTTATACTTATTCATGATTCTTCTCAAAGTCCACCTTCAACAGGAGACCTTTCCCTATCTTCCCTGCTACTGACACCTTCTCCTCTGAGATTACTTCCCACTGATTCTGTACACATCTTGCCTATATCTAATTATTAGAACATAATCTCCTTTGAGGGCAGGAACTTTCTCCACTTTCTTTGTAGCATTAGAGCTGAAAACAATGCCTAATAGACTAAATGTCCAAGAAAGAGAGTATTAAGAAAAGAAGCAGTGTGGTACAATAGATAGAACACCAGTTTTAGGGTCTGCAAGATTCAACTTCAACCTCAGAGACTTACTAGTGTGATTTTGGGCGAGTAAGTTCATTTCTATGTACCTCAGGTTCCTTCTCTGTATAACAAGGGGCTTGGACTCAACAGCCTCTAAGGTCCTTTCCCAGGTCAGATGTCTGTCTTATGAGAAGGAAGGAGAGGTCAGTAGTTGTAAATGTTGGGTGGGAGAGGATGATACTAAAGTTGAGGACGTGACTAGAACAACAAATGCAGTAGTAAAAATGGTAGCAAATCGGAGGGAATGTTATCAAGGAGCCTAAGGACTGAGAATAAATCCGTGGAGCGGAATGATAAGAAAGGTTTCACTGACCTTGGGGGATGCAGTTTCAGCATAAGGTCAGTGACGTAAAACCAGATTAGAAGGAGTTGAGGAATGAGTGAGTATGGGCCAATGGCCAATTCCTTCTAGAAATCTGGCAGTGAAAAAGAAAGATAAGATAACTGTGGGATAGTGGAGTCAGAGAGATTTCTTACTAGGGTAGGGACAATTTAAATATAAAAAGGGGTGGGTAGGTAGAAGGACTGAAACCAGAGAGCCAGGGAGACATTTTAGATGAAAGAGAGGGAAAAGATGGCAGGAGATGGGATCAAGGCCATTGGGGAAGAAGTTGCCCTTTACAAAGGAGACGACTGGTCCCTCTTAGGCTGGAGGAGAAAGAGACAAGGGTAAAAGAGGACACAGAGAGAGGAGGAGGGGAGTTGAAGGAAGCTCATGGCCTTGATCTCTGTAAAGTAGGTTTTGAGGTCATTTGCTGACAGTGAGCACCCAGTGAGTGGGTATGAATTGAGGAGCTTGAGGGGAGTAAAGATTTCCAACAGTTGCTGTGGAGGATAGGAGAGGGACTCAATAATTCATGATTGCCATGTAGCAATTAAGGGCCCAGTAGATAATGTAAATTTGTAGTGAACCCCATCAGTACAGTTTCATAACTTCCATTGGGGAGAAAAGATGGAGAGTGGGAATTAGCCCTGGATTATTGCTGTTTAGTCATTTACAGTCATATCCAACTCTCCATGATCTCATTTGGGATTTTCTTGGCAAAGATACCCAATGATTGGCCATTTCTTTCTCCAACTTGTGTGACAGATGATAGGTAAGCAGGATTAAGTGATTTGCCCAGCAAAACACAACTGATCTGAGGTCACATTTGAACTCAGGAAAAGGAGGCTTCCTGACTCCAGGCCTGGCACTCTACTCACTGGAGCACCACTTAGTGACCCTCTCCAAGGATCAGTAGGACAGAATGGCAGTGAGGAATTCATGGGCAGAGGAATGACTCAAGGCTCATGGTAATTTTTAAAAATTCTATTAAAGCTTTTTATTTGCAAAATATATGCATGGGTAATTTTTCAACCTGGACCCTTGCAAAACCTTCTCTTCCAAATGTTGCCTTCCTTCCCCCCATCCCCTCCCCTAGATGGCAGGTAATCTAATACATGTTAAATATGTTAAAATATATGTTAACTACAATATCTATATACATATTGATACAGTTATCTTGCTGCACCAGAAAAATCCGATCTACAGGGAAAAAACCTGAGAAGGAAAACAAAATGCAAGCAAACAACAGCGAGAGTGAAAATGCTCTGTTGTGGTCCCCACTCAGTTCCCACAGTCCTCTCGCTGGGTGTAGACGGCTCTCTTCATCACTGAACAATAAGGCTCACGGTACTGTGGAAAGAGTACTAGTTCTGAAGGCAAAAGGACATGAGTTCACATTTGACATTTGCTACCTCAAAGACCTTGGGAAATCACCTCACTTCTCGGGGTTGCTATTTCCTTAACCCTACAATTTGGGGGTTAGCTCTAAATCTAGATGATTCTAAATGATGGCAAATAAAGCCAGGACAGAGAAAGGTAAAGTGATTTTTCTCCTAGTAGATCTGACAAGCTAGTAGTGTGGGTACCGCCATATTAGATTTAATATATACTTTAAAAAACAAGCTGGATGTAATAGATATACAATAGATATACACACAATCTTCTTTTTTTGTTCTTCTTGTATATGAAAATGTTTGTTTGTCAAATTCATAAGAAAAGCATCTTAAAAAAAGTATTTGTTTCACTCTGTTACTCCCCTACTCACTGAACTCTAAATGGCTCCCTATTTCTTCTAAGATCTAATTTAAGTTCTTCTGGCTTTAAAGCTCTTTATAACTTTGTTCTAACCTATCTTTCTAACCTTATCATACATTACTGCCCTTGATGCACTCCACTGTCAGTTAAACTGGACTTCTGTTTTCTCTCTCTCTCTCTTCTTCTTTTTTTTTTTTTTTGATTAGCCAACCCCCAAATAAATGAACTTTTCCACATATATCATGAAACAGAATGCAAATAAGAATGTCTATTGTATACAGGTAGACTTTAAATATGCAATACACATACATCCACTTACATGTATATATACACATTTATGTGTGTATGTACATAATCAGTTTAACATGGAACTTTAAGAGATGGTTTTTGCATTGGCGTCTTTTGTGCCTGGAACATACTTACCTCTGCCTTCTAAAGTCTCTTGTTTCCTTCAAAAAAACTCTGCTCAAATGACACCTGCTACATGAAGCCTTTCCTGATTCCCTCAATTGCTAGTTATCTATATTTCATATACACTTAATAATGTCTCTGCCCCCTCCACTCTATGGCCATGAAAGGGCCTTGAGGTCAGAGACTGTTTCATTTTTATCTTTGCATCCCCAGCACCTAGAACAGCACCTGGCATGAAGTAGGAGCTTAGTAAATACTTGCTGACTGGTTGGTTGGTTGATGGGGAAAGCCTGCTACCTGGACTAAATTGGGTAAGGAGAAGTGAGGGAGTAAGGGGAAGGGCTAAATACTCAGAGCAATAGTTCTGGATAATGGGAACTAAGGAAGCAGGAGGCATATGGGTGGTGGTGGGGACAGGTGGGAATCTGTTGATTTCTAGGTCTGTCTCCACTCCTGTCCTCTTACTCTAGCGTCAGTCTCCAATGTCTCCAAGTAGACATTTCTACTCAACTCTTGACTCTTTCATTACCTTGTGGAGTGACCTTGGGAAGTCATTTCCTGTTCATAAATTTTCCTAAGTATAAAATGTCAGGCTTGCACCAGATTCTTTCCATGGTTCCTCTCAGCTCCAAGACTCTCTGACAGTATCTGGCTCCTAGTAGGTATTTAATAAATGCATGGTGATTCAGTGGCTAGAGGACCGGGATCAGGAGTCCCTGAGGTGAAATCCAACCTAAGACACTTATTAGCTGTGAGACCCTGGGCAAGTCACTTAACCTGGTTTGCCTCCAATAATGAGAAATGCTTGGGGATTATTTCCTTGACTGACTGACTAGGACTATTTTTCACCATCAGCTCAATTGAAGCAGTGTGGCTGTAGTGCATAGAGCCAGCCTCAGGAGCCAGGAAAGTCAGGGTTCTACCTCTAACACATCTTGGATATCTGACCCCAAACAGCTACTTCTCAGGCCCCAGACAACTCCGGAAAACTATAAATGGAAGAAAAGGTGGCAACTTGCACTGCAGAAATTCCCTCCTGATCTGGGAGTTTCCGATGTCATTGAAATCCCACATCGAGTTCCTATCCCTCAATTTTTTGTTTTTCATTTTCTTGGCCATTTCCCTCTCCAGCTTATTTTACAGATGAGGAAACAGAGGCAAACGGGGTTAAATGACATGCCCCGAATCACACAGTCAGTAAGTGTTAGAGGTAGCATTTGCACTTGGGTTTTCCTGAGTCCAGGCCCAGCACTAGCTCCACTGCAGCCTAGCTTCCCACTTCATTATATAACATTCTCTAATAGCCATTAACTGTTTAGTTCCCACCGGGGCATGGGGAGCTTCCAGTACCAATCTTTCCCCATATCATCTCACCCTTCCATAGCACCCAGCATAATGCTAGAGATCCAATAGGGGCTCAGTAATTGTGCTTGTGATTGATCCTTCTCTCTATTCTTTCTCTTCCTCTCCCCTCCATTTCTTTCTATTCCCAGTAGCATACATTTGGGGGCATTCATAGTCTTGTATTGGTCCCCATGGGAGGCAGCAGAGGGTAGTGGGGAAGAGATAGGGCCTGGAGTCAGGAAGAAGTCAAGCTATGTCTCAGACACAGTAGCTGTGTCATGCTGGGCGGTTCATTTGACTCCTCTGGGCCTCCATATCCTCATTTGTACAAGTGAGGAGTAGGATTCAAGAGCCCATAAAGTCCCTTCCAGCTCTAAATCTGTGATCTCCTCTGTCACCTTTAGGATTGTGAACTTTAAAAGAATCTCAGAGGCCAGCTAGATTTACAGCTATGAAAAGTGAGCCCCAAAGCTAAATGACTTGCCCAAGATCATACGAGTAAATAACAGAGCCGCTGGGATTTGAACTCAGGTCCTCTGACGATGGATGCTCTTACTAACAGATCATGGTCTCATCTCACTCTTAAATCTTTCTCCTCTTGTTTCTTTCTTTTTTCCCTCCCCTCTCTTCTGTCTTCCTTTCTCCCTCTCAACTTGTTCCCTGTTCCCTGATCCCTTTCCCCTCACTATCCCAGGCTTTTCCAACAGTTTGGGGAGAGCTGAGGAGTCGATTTCCTAGCCTGCATCACTCGGATAGATGCCCAAGTCTTACAAGGCAGTTCTCATAACAGAGAGGAAGAAAAAACAAGTAGGTGGGAGAAGAGAGAGTGAAAAGGGGAGGGGGGAGGAGGAAGAGAAGATGAGAGGGGAGGGGAGGGGGCAGCCTTTGCTCTGGGGGCCCGGGCCAAGCTTCAGCATCTCCCTTGGTTTGCTTCAGCCTGCCAAGTCAGGAGTGAGGGCTAAGAGGAAATCAAATTGTAGAGACAGGAGAGAGCTGGAGGTTACTCATTTCTCTTTCTCATCCCTCCTCCCCTCTCCCCCCCCCCAATTAACTGTCTCTCTCTCTCTCTTGGCAGCCCTGTTGCCCACACAAAAGGGGCACACACTCTAAGCCCCGAGCCTGGAGCAGCCGAGAGGTTGGCTTTCTGGACTGGGGTTCCCTTCCAAGTATGGAGAACCCACCTTGCTCCTACAACGTCCTAGGGCAGAGGGGAGGGACTGGCTAAAGGGTAGCCTCCTTATTTTCTGCTCCCCTCCCCCATAACCCCCAGCACTTTGTTTCGCTGATGGCAGGTGCCGCAGCCCCAGGGCTGGATCCCTGCTGGCCCTTGGGGACAGCTGGAGTCCAGGGCTGGGAGGTGGAGGTGCTCGTGTGTGCGTGTGTTGGTTCCAGTGAGTGTGTACGTCTGTGTGTAAGTGTGTTTGTGTGTGCGCTCTCAGAAGTGTGAGTGGGTTAGCGTGTGTACGCATGTATATGGCTCGGTGTGCGCTCGCTTGTGTGTTAATGGGTAAGCGGGTGAGTGTGTCTGTGTAAGCGTGTTTGTGGGGAGGGTGTATGAGTGTGTTTGTGTGTGAGCGCGCGCGCGCCCACGGGGTTTGGATGCGGACTGCAGCGGGCAACCGGGACAGAGCAGGGCACGGGGCTCGGGGGTGGGGGTGGGGGCTCCCTATCCCGCAACCCCAGGACTAGGGATTCAGAGATGGGAGGGGGGGTAGTGTGGTGTGTGTGTGTGACCATTGGGCCAAGCTCGGGACGTACCATGGAGCCCAGTGAGGGGGGAAAAGGGGGAGAGATGGCATGGCCAGGCCCTGGAGGGGAGCCTAAGCCCCAGTCGCCCTAAGAGTGAGGTCGCGGGCCCGGGTGGCAGGGGAAGAGAGGGAGGAGGAGTCTGAGGCGGGGAAGGGCCAGCCCTGAAGGCCGCTCTCGGCCCGCTGGCCCCTCAGAGGAGGTGGAAGATCTAAAGCAGGCTGAGTTTGGCGGGGAGAGGAGGAGGGGAGAAAGAGAGAAGGGGCAGGGGCGGGGGAGGGAGGGGGCGTCCCC
>JAJPUD010014367.1:18892-40874 GCA_023553655.1 Myrmecobius fasciatus | reverse complement strand
AATTAGATAAATCAAACCACAAAATAAACAAGAAAGAAACTAGGGAGATAAACCAATTGTTAGAAAAGTTAGGTATGATAGATCTGTGGAGAAGGTTGAATGGAGACAGTAGGGAGTTTACTTTTTTCTCAGCAGTCCATGGAACCTATACAAAAATTGACCATGTGTTAGGGCATAAAAACCTCAAAATCAAATGCAGAAAGGCAGAAATAGTAAATGCATCTTTTTCAGATCATGATGCAATAAAAATCACATGCAATATAATGCCAGGAGAAAATAGATCAAAAGTTAATTGGAAATTAAATAATCTAATCCTGAAGAATTAACGGGTGAAAGAGCAAATCATAGACACCATCAATAATTTCATCCAGGAGAATGACAAGAAGGAGACAACATACCAAAATTTGTGGGATAGGGCCAAAGCGGTTATAAGGAGCAATTTTATATCTCTAGATGCTTACTTGCATAAAATAGAGAAAGAAAACATCAATGAAATGGGCTTATTATTAAAAAAAAACTAGAAAAAGAACAAATTTAAAAACCTCAATTAAATACCAAATTGGAAATTCTAAAAATAAAAGGATAAATTAATAAAATTGAAAATAAGAAAACTATTGAATTAATAAATAAAACTGAGTTGGTTCTACAAAAAAACCAACAAAATACATAAGCCTTTAGTTAATTTGATAAGAAAAAGGAAAGAGGAAAATCAAATTGTTAGTCTCAAGAATGATAAAGGAGAACTTTGCTCAAATGAAGAGGAAATTAGAGCAATAATTAGGAGTTACTTTGCCCAACTTTATGCCAGTAAGTTTGATAATCTAAATGAAATGGAGGAATAGCTACAAAAATATAGATTGCCCAAGTTAAAAGAAGAGGATTGCATTGTGTTGCCTTTCTCTGATTTTCTTTTTTTTCTTGTAGATAAGATTTTTTTTTTTGCATAACTTGTCAAGTATTTCAACATTATTAACATGTAATGGACTTCCTGCCATCTAGGGGAGGGGAGGCGCCTGGGGGTAAAATTTGTAATGGAAAGCTTTGTAAAGATCAATGCTGGGAAACTACCCATACATATGTTATATAAATAAAAAGCTTTAATAAAAAAAATTTTAAAAATAAATAAAAAATAAAATAAAATAAAATAAAACAAAAGTAACACTTTAATTTTATGTCAAAAGTTACAACTTCTTTCTGTGTAATCTAAGGATACTTAACAATAGTGTCAGATTGAAAGATAGTGAGTAAATTAACACCCTTCCCTAGGCTTATCTTTTCTTAGCTTAAAGGGACAGTAATGAGTGCAAATGAGTTGGTGCATTAGGAAGAAGGGAGAAAAACTGAGAATGTAGCTTTGCTTCTCATTCTATTATTATAGTTTATTTGGCTCAGTAACCACAACAACAAAAAAGTGAGCTGCTTACCAGCTAAATTCTTTTTTTTTATTATTATTAAAACATTTTATTTGTAAAACATATGTATGGGTAATTCGTCAACATTAACCCTTACAAAGCTTTCCATTACAAATTTTCCCCCCCTACTCCCCACCCCTCCCCTAAATGGCAGGAAATCCACTACATGTTAATTATGTTAACATACTTGACAAATCGAATATATGTATATGGATATGGATATGTATTTCCACACTTATCATTGTTGTGCAAGAAAAATTATATCTACAAGAAAGAAAAATCAGAAAAAGGAAACATACTGCAAGCAAACATCACTCAAGAGCATGAAAATGTTATGCTGTGGTCCACATTTCATATCCCTCTCTCTGGGTTTATATAGTTTTCTTCACTGAACAATTGGAACTGGTTTGAGACAATTCTTTGTTGCAGAAAGCCATGTCAATCAGAATTGATCATCATATAGTATTGTTGTTGTTATCGTGTATAATGATCTCCTGGTTCTGCTCATTTAACTCAGCATCAGTTCATGCAAGTCTCTCCAGGCCTCTCTGAAATCATCCTGCTGGTCGTTTCTCACAGAACAATAATATTCCATAGCATTCATATACCATAATTTGTTCAGCCATTCTCCAATTGAAGGGCATCCATTCAATTTCCAGTTTTTAGCCACTACAAAAAGGGCTGCCACAAACATTCTTGCACATGTGGGGCCCTTTCCTTCCTTTATGATTTCTTTGAGATATAAACCCAAAAGAAACGCTCCTGGGTCAAAGGGTATGCACAGTTTGATAACTTTTTGAGCACAGTTCCAAATTTCTCTCCAGAATGGCTGGATCCATTCACAGTTCCACCAAAAATGCATCAGTGTATCAGTCTTCCCACATCCCATACAAACATTCATCATTATCTTTTCCTGTCATCTTAGCCAATCTGACATTTGTGTAGTGGTACCTCAAAGTTGTCTTAATTTGCATTTCTCTGATCAATAGTGATTTTGAGCACCTTTTCGTAGGACTAGAAATAGTTTTAATTTCATCTGAAAATTGTCTGTTCATATCCTTTGACCATTTATCTATTGGAGAATAGCTTGAATTCTTATAAATATGAGATAATTCTCTATATATTTTAGAGATGAGATCTTTATCAGATCCCTTAAATGTAAAGATGATTTCCCAATTTATTGCTTCCCTCCTAATCTTGACTGCATTGGTTTTGTTTGTACAAAAATTTTTTAACTTAATATAGTCAAAGTTATCTATCTGGTGTTCAATTAAGATTTCCAGTTCTTCTTTGGACATAAATTTATTCCATCCCCATAGGTCTGAGAGATAAACTATATTGTGTTCCTCTAATTTACTTATAATATCACTCTTTATATCCAGATCATGAAGCCATTTAGATCTTATCTTGGTATGTGCTGTTAGGTGTGTGTCAGGTCCTAATTTCTTCCAACTAGCTTCCAAATTATCCCAGCAGTTTTTGTCAAATTATGAGTACTTATCCTAGAAGCTGGGATCTTTGGGTTTATTAAACATAAAATTGCTATAGTTGTTGCCTAGTTTGTTCTGTGAGTCTATCCTATGCCACTGCTCTATTTCTTAGCCAATACCAAATGGTTTTGATGACTGCTGCTTTATAATATAGTTTTAGATCTGGTAGAGCAAGGCCACCTTCATCTGCCTTTTTTTTCATTAATCCCCTTGAAATCATTGACCTTTTGTTCTTCCAAATTGATTTTGCTACTATTTTTTCTAGATCTGTAAAATAATTCCTTGGGAATTTGATTGGTATGGAACTAATTAAGTAAATTAGTTTGGGTAATATTGTCATTTTTATTATATTTGCTCAGTTTACCCATGAGCATTTGATGTTTTTCCAATTGATTAGGTCTGCCTTTACTTGTGTGGAAAGTTTTTGTAGTTTAATTCATATAGTTCCTGACTTTCCCTTGGCAGGTAGATTCCCAAATGTTTTATACTATCCACATTTATTTTGAATGGAATTTCTTTTTGTATGCCTTGCTGCTGAACTTTGTTCATAATATATAAAAATGCTGATGATTTATGTGGATTTATTTTGTGTCTTGCAACTTTACTAAAGTTGTGAATTGTTTCTAGTAATTTTTAGTCGAGTTTCTAGGTTTTTCTAAGTATACTATCATGTCATCTGCAAAGAGTGATAATTTGGTTTCCTCATTACTTACTCTGATTCCTTTTATCTCTTTTTCTTCTCTTACTGCCAAAGCTCACATTTCTAATAAAATATTAAATAATAATGGTGACAGTGGATAGCCTTGTTTCACTCCTGATCTTATTGGGAATGGTTTTAGTTTGTCTCCATTACATATGATGCTTTCTGATGGTTTTAAGTAGTTACTACTAATCATTTTAAGGAAAAGCCCACTTACTCCTATACTCTCTAGTTTTTTTTAATAGGAATAGGTGTTGGATTTTATCAAAAGCATTTCCTGCATCTATTGAAATAATCGTATGGTTTTTGTTAATTTGGGTATTGATATAATTGATTGTGCTGATAGTTTTCCTAATATTGAAGCAGCCCTGCATTCCTGGTATAAATCCCACTTGGTCAGAGTGTATTATCCTGGGGATGACTTTCTGTAATCTCATTGCTAATATCTTATTTAAGATTTTTGCATCAATATTCACTAGGGAAATTGGATTATAGTTTTCTTTCTCTGTTTTCTTCCTACCTGTTTTAGCTATCAGCACCATATTTGTATTATAGAAGGAATTTGGTAGTACACCTTCTTTCCCTATGTTTTCAAATATTTTATATAACATTGGAATCAATTGTTCTTTGAATGTTGGGTAGAATGCACATGTAAATCCATGTAGCCCTGGACATTTTTTCTTAGGGAGTTGATTAATAGCTTGTTCTATTTCTTTTTCTGAAATAGGGCTATTTAAATAATTTATTTCCTCCTCTGTTAACCTAGGCAATCTATATTTTTGTAGATATTCCTACATTTCATTTACATTATCAAATTTATTGGCATGAAGATGGGCAACAAAACTCCTTTTTGTTACTCTAAATTCCTCTTCATTGGAGGAAAGTTCTCCCTTATTTTTGAGACTAACAATTTGATTTTCTCTTTCTTTTTTACTAATCAAATTAAATAAATGTTTATCTATTTGTAGGTTTTTTCATACAACCAACTCTTACTTTTATTTATTAATTCAATAGTTTTCTTATTTTCAATTTTCTTAATCTCCCCTTTTATTTCCAGAATTTCCAATTTTGTATTTAATTGAGGATTTTTAATTTGCTCTTTTTCTAGCTTTTTTAATTGCAAGCCCAATTCATTGATCTTCTCTTTCTCTATTTTATGCAAGTAAGCATCGAGAGATATAAAATTACCCCTTATAACCACTTCGGTCACATCCCACAAATTTTGGTATGTTGTCTCATTATTGTCATTCTCCTGGATAAAATTATTGATTGTGTATATAATTTTCTCTTTCATCCATTCATTCTTTAAAATTAGATTATTTAATTTCCATTTAACTTTTGATCTATTTTCTCCTGTTCTTATATTGCATGTGATTTTTATTGCATCATGATCTGAAAAGAATGCATTTACTATTTCTGCTTTTCTGCATTTGATTTTGAGGTTTTTATGCCCTAACACATGATCAATTTTCGTACAAGTTCCATTAACCACTGAGAAAAAAGCATACTCCCTTCTATTGCCATTCAATTTCCTCCAGAGATCTATCATACCTAACTTTTCTAACATTTTGTTTACCTCCCTAACTTCTTTCTTATTTATTTTGTGGCTTGATTTATCTAATTCTGAGAGAGCAAGGTTGAGATCCCTCACTAGTATAGTTTGGCTGTCTATTTCTTCTTGCATCTCTCTTTATTTCTCCCCTATAAATTTGGATGCTATACTACTCGATGCATATATATTTAGTATTGAGAATGCTATATTAATTATGGTACCCTTTAATAAAATACAGTTTCCTTATCTTTTTTAATTAGATCTATTTTGCTTTTATTTCATCTGAGATAAGAATTGCTACCCCTGGTTTTTTTGTTGTTGTTGTTATTGTTGTTGTTATTCACTTGAAGCATAAAAGATTCTGCTCCATTCCTTTACCTTCATTCTGTATGTATGTCTATGTTTTAGATGTGTTTCTTGTAAACAACATATTGTAGAATTCTGGGTTTTAATCCAGTCTGCTATCTACTTCTATTTTATGCGGGAGTTCATCCCATTCACATTCACAGTTAAAATAACTATATCTGTATTTCCTGCCATCTTATTTACACAAAGTTATGTTTTTTCTTCCCTTTCCTCTTTCTCCCTTCCCCCCTCCCCAGTATTTTTGTTTTGATGACCACCTCCCTCTTAAAGTCCTCCCCCCTTTAGAACCACTCCCTCTTTTTTACACTTTTCCCCTAATTTTTCTATTTTCCCTTCTATTAGTCTTTCCCTTTCTTTTTCTCCTTTCCCTCATACTTCCCTATAAGGAGGGACAAGTTTTTCTTTGAAGCCAAATGTGTCTGATATATTCTTTTAGAGCCCAATATAATGAGAGTAAGATTTAAACAATGCTCATCACCCTTCCTCCTTTCCCTCAATTATATTAGATTTTCTCTGTCTCTTCATGAGATTATCCCTCATTTTACCTCCTTTTTTTACTTTATTTTACTTCCTTTCCCCTTTTTTCCAGTATGATAGCCATTCCACCTCTAAATTCTTTTCCATTATTATCAAAGTAAAATCAAATTATAACCCCATTCTTTAAGGATACCCATAGTAGAAATATAGTTCTCAAGAGTTTTTCCTTTTTACCTTTTTATGCTTCTCTTGAGTTCTTTGTTTGGAGGTCACATTTTTTGTTCAGATCTGGTCTTTTCATTAGAAATAGGTGAAATTCTCCTGTATCACTGAATGACCATCTACTTCCCTGGAAGATAATGCTCATTCTAGCTGGATAACTTATTCTTGGCTGTAATCCAAGTTCTTTTGCCTTGTGGAGTATCTCATTCCAGGCCCTTTGATCCTTTAATGTGGAAGCTGACAGATCTTGTGTGATTCTAATTACAATTCCTCAGTATTTAAATTGTTTCTTTCTAGCTGCTTGCAATACCTTTTCCTTGGTGCAATAGTCCTGAAATTTGGCCACGATATTCCTTGGGGTTTTAATTTTGGGGTCTCTTTCAGGAGGTGATCAGTGAATTCTTTCCATGGAAATTTTGTCTTCTGATTCTAAAACATAGGGCAATTTTCTTTCAAGATTTCCTGGAAGATAACATCTAGGTTCTTTTTTTTTTAATTGTGGCTTTCATTGAGTCCAATAATCCCTAGATTTTCTGTCCTAGATCTGTTTTCCAAGTCAGTTGTTTTTCCTAGGAGATATTTCATATTTTTTTTCTATTTTTTTCATGTTTTTGTTTTTGTTTGACTAATTCTTGAAGTCTTATTGAGTCATTCACTTCTATTTGTTCAATTTTAATTTTTAAAGTATTATTTCCTTCAGTTACCTTTTTCAGATCCTTTTGTAACTGGCCAATAGATTTTTTTGGTTCAGTGCATTTTTTTCCATTTTGCAAATTTTATTTTTCAGTGAATTGTTGTCTTTTTCCAATTCACCATTTTTATTTTCCAGTGAATTGGTTATTTTTTCCATTTCACCAATTTTGTTTTGTAGTGACTTAGTGACTTTTTCCATTTCACCAATTTTATTTTTCAGTGAATTGTTATCTTTTTCAAATTCACCGTTTTTGTTTTCTACCGAGTTGGTGACTTTTTCCATTTCACCAATTTTGTTTTTCAGTTTTTCATATCTCTTTTACAGGGCATTATATCCTTCCTGCACTGATCTCAATTCATTTCCCCATTTTTCTTTTAACTCTGTTTTGAGATTCTTTATGCAATCTTCCAGGTAAGCCTTGTGAAATGGGGACCAGCTCATGTCCACCATTGTGGCTTCCTCTGGGGTTGCTTTCCCTTTAAGAACCTCAGGATCTGGGGCCTGCCCTTCTTTCTCTCCATAAAAGCTTTCTATGGTGAGAGCTCTCTTCTGCTTCTTACTCATGTTTTAGAGCTTGAGGTTTGATTCAAGCAGGGGACCCGTAGCCGTTTCAATATGGCCTGGGGCAGTTTGTGTAGTTGACTTTGGGTGGGGGACTTGTTGGACTAGTTCTGTGCTAGGTCCACACTCTCAGCTGCTCTTAATCCAGCCTTTAGCAAAAGCAGATCTGCCAAAGCACCTGCCCACAAGCAGAGCAAATTGGCCCAACTGTCTCCCAGGGACTTCCTGGGTGCCTAGTATCCGCCAACCTCTGTCCCAGCCCCTTTTTTCCAACCTGGCTGCACGCTGGCATCTGAGTGCGGCAAGCAACCAATCCCCTGCCCGTCTGAAACAGACTTGCTCTGAAGTTCTTCCAAGGTAATTTTTGACAGAAGAGTCTTGTATTCGAAGTGTTTGATGGAGTCCTCACTCCAGAACCAGTTCAGAGGCTTAATTTGTTCTGGGTCTGAGGGAAGATCAGAGGAGCTCACAGAGAATGATGTCTGCAGTTCGCCATCTTGGCTCGGCCCTAACTAAATTCTTTATAAAGTACTTTTGGACGTTAAACTATGTTTAAATTAGTGTGGGCAGGAAGTCCTAGCACCTTCAAACATTACACAACTGTCACTTGAAATTCCCTAATTCAGCAGGACCCAGAAGGCTAACCACAATACTATACATAACATAACTGAAAAATGCTCCTGTTAACTTTCCTGAAGATTAACACTGCTGAAACTGCTAATCTTCTGCAAAAATTATCCATCAACGTGGGATGATGTACTGCCCTAACTCATATATTCTATGAAAATGTAATTGAAAACATTTGGCAAAGAGAAGGAATTCAGGATCAATATGTAAAACTTTTTTTTTTTTAAATAAAATAGACTTTCTTAAAATTAGGACAAAAATCTATATGCTTCCAAATATTCTACACATTATTACTGAAAAAATTTTAAGTTAAAAAAATCTTCTAATTGTCTTCCATATAAGATAACACAAATTAAGAGAAAGTGTTAAATCCACTAAAAACACTTGTAGAATTACGAACATTTTATAGCTAATATGTGTGTATGTACTTTATTTTCATGTTAATAATATTATCTTCTTTTAACAAAAGGCTAATGAATGTGGCCTTGCTATAGCAAATCTAAAACTATATTATAAAGGAGCGGTCATCAAAATATTTGGTACTGGCTAAGAAATAGATCAGTGGAATAGGATAGGATCACAGGACAAACTAGGCAATAACTGTGACAATCTAGTGTTTGATAAACACAAAGACCCCAGCTTCTGGGATAAGTGCTGACTATTCAACAAAAACTGAAGGGAAAATTGGAAACTAGTAAGGAAGAAATTAGGGCTTGACCCACACCTAACACCACATACCAAGATAAGATCTAAATGGGTTTATGATTTAGACATAAAGAGTGATATTGTAAGCAAATTAGAGAAACATAGGATAGTTTACCTCTCAGAACTGTGGAGATGGAATAAATTTATGTCCAAAGAAGAACTGGAACTCTTAATTGAACACCAGATAGATAATTTTGACTATATTAAGTTAAGAAGTTTTTGTACAAACAAAACTAATGCAGACAAGATTAGGAGGGAAGTAATACATTGGGAAATCATCTTTATATTTAAAAGTTCTGATAAAGGCCTCATTTCTAAAACATGTAGATAATTGTCTCATATTTATAAGAATTCAAGCCACTCTCCAATCAATAAATGGTCAAAGGATGTGAACAGACAATTTTCAGATGATGAAATTAAAACCATTTCTAGTTATATAAAAAGGTGCTCCAAATCATAAACATATGTTTTGCAAATAAAAATAAAGAATAAAATAATAGTAATAATAATAATAAATAAAATAATGTCTGGGGTCACATTTGAACTCAGGTTCTCCTGACTTCAGGGCTGGTGCTCTATCCACTACACCAACTAGCTGCCCCTTCTTTCAACTTTTTAAGAATTCATATTGACCAGTACAAATATAAGCTAATATAAAGCATTCAAATATTTACTCTTTATATGTGCAAAACACTGCAGGGGAATAAAAAGCATTATGTAATATTCTCAACTCTCCAGAAACTTACAATTTCTAATTTGTAGAAATAAAACACAGGATTGTTTCAATAAGAATAAATAATATAAACAACAATATAAAATAACATATAAGGAATTCTGTAAGACACTGTGTAATGTTAAGGAATTAGCCCAGTATATGATAAAGATTTACAATATTGCAGGCTAGAGTGGTCTGGAAATATCTTATTGAAGAAGTGGGAATTGAGCCAAGCTTTGAACAACAAGCAGGATTTAGAAAGATAGAAAGAAGGGGAAGAGGACATGATGAAACCAGAGGATAAAAGAAATAAAGGTAGCTAATAAATGCTAGTTATTTAGTGGCAAATTAATGGAAGTAGAAATGTCCAAGACATTCTCTAGATTTTATATTAAAGATTTTTATTTAGTATAAAAACCATAGGAATGTGTGAATTATATAAAGGAATATTTAATACAGGTGAATTCAAATCCCGACTCTGAAAAATGTTGGCTGTGCTATCCTGGTAATTTCACCTAATTTCTTGATGCCATCATTTAATTTTCTGAAAAGATAAGCTGCAGAATAATAACAGAATTGCATTAGTAAAGAGAGTTTCCAGTGGAGGAGTTCTCATCATGAATACATGTCCAGGTGAAAAGAAAGATAAAAGCATCACCCTTTCAGGCAGGCTCATGCCTCATGCAAACCATTCAGATTATTTTTATCATTGTTATTTGACACTGGTACAAAGTATGGCATCATGGTGGCCCTTCTAGGATGAAAAGCAAATCATAATAGCTAACATTTATATAGTGACTACAGTGTAGCAGGCACTATGCTAATTGCTTGATAATATTATGTCATTTGATCTTCACCATAACCCTGTGACATAGATGCTAATATTATTTCCATTTTACAAATTAGGAATAGATGTTAAGTGACTTGCCTAGGGTCCCACAGCCATCACTGTGTAATGATCTTTAATGTTCAAGGACAAAAAGGAATCCCACCATCAATGCTAACTGTGGATCAAATTCTGACACGTAAGTATAAGAGACCTGAGAGTGATAGTATCCCCCAGAACACCAGTGCTGCTTCTAATTCAGCCTTCACAGACATTACGAAAGGAAGCATTTACAAGAAGCATTTCCAAATACACTTTAATTCTAATGCCCTTCCTTATTTCCAAAACATCTGACATATTGTTTGCATGTACATAATGTTTATATGCTTTTTCTATCATTAGGTTGTGAGCACCTTGATGGCAGTGCCTGTCTTTTACCTTTTTTTTAAATCCCTAGTGCTTAGCACAATACTTAGCACACAATAGGCACTTAAGAAATGATTATTAACTGGCTAAATGTAGCATGTTCTCTTCTACTCTGGAATGTAGTCATAGCTATTAAAGTCCCAGGAAAGAACATTCTTGTCATCAAATACCTTGAAACTATCACAATGGATCAGCATTAGAAACAGATATTTCATCCACAGAAATTACATTACAGAAAATACTTTGCCATCCACTTTGCCTTTACATCTTAAAGACCATTCAATTATAGCTGAAACTGTTTTTATGTGTTGTCTCTCCCATTAGAATGTAAGACCCCTGAAAGCTAATTTACTATTGTGATATTCTATATAACAGCTACTTAAAAGTTATCTCATGTATTCAAAATGATCTGTAATCTCTTTCATTTGCATATTCCTCCCAATCATACATATATAGCAGGCCATCCAGACCTACCCAAAGAGAATGACTCTTATCCATGTCTTCCCCTGAGTTGGCAAAGATATCTGCCTCACTTTCTCCCTAGTATCACCCTCAACATGTGACCAGTAATCTTTTTCAATCAGTTATTCCACTAGCAAGATCTTTTGTTCCTGGTTATTGTTTAATATTTCTCCACTAAGCTAACTTAATATCCACTAAGCTACCTTAATATCCACTAAGCTCTGCTTTATGATCATTTCTGTAATGTTCAGTTCTTTGAGAAATGTGTTCCATTCTTTGCAATCATAGTTTAGTATATAAGAAAGATCTTGATTTCAAGAAGTATGGAATTATTAAAGGAAATTTGCAATTTCCTGAAAACCATCCACTTTAGTCTTCTTCTCATGTTTCATCTGTGCCCAACTTAATTTCATTTGTACTAGGGCTATTCCCAAATAGACATACTGATGATCTCTGCAGGATATCTAGTCAACTGAATATCTTGACCTAAACTTTAGACATACTTTAACCACTTCAGGTTTTCCCCCTGTGTTGATAGGCCAAACTATTTGGAGTGGCTAGAATTTTTTTTCCAAGAAACTCCATATCATTATTGATACTGATAAAACTCAGAAACACAAAGACAGCAGACACTCCATTCATTCATACTATGTCTAGGAACCTTGTACAAAGACAAAAATTTTAAGAGGAAAAAACCAAAATGGACCCTACCCTCAAGGAGCTTATATTTTATAGTCATGCCCCCCCTTAGTCATATGAAATTTAATATGGCTAATTATATATTGAAACTATAAGCAATGACATTTTGAGTTTTCTTTCAGTAATACAGCTATTAATTTTAAAGAAGAGGTTATATTCATAGGTTTCATAAGTATTAATCCTTAAGGTTAATACCTTTAACCCTTACTTATATTTATAGTATATCTTTTTAAAAGATATCTTATCACAAACTCCACTGGATCACTGATGAATGCAGAAAAGATTCATTTTACATTCTTGTATGAATGAGTTCCTCCTTTTAAACTCTTAAAGGCAGTAGTTTATTTCCTATCTGAAGGTTAAGTCCCTCCCCAGATTTCCCATTAATTGGGTTTTACAGTAGTCAGAAGACTCTCTCTCTCTTCACCTCTCATTACATAGCCAGTCCCTGCCCCCAAAGAGTTGTCTTTTGGGGGAAGACAACTAACCTTCACCCTTGATTATTCTTTATATCCTTGTGGATTTCAGTTTTCTAGTTTAAGTTTCATTTCTCCAATTTTCATAATTGTGAAAATCAAATAAATGCTCATCCTTTCCTCACACAGACAATTAAGGGTCATGGGTCTCTCAGAAGAACATCACAGACTATTGTGATTGTTGTTGTTAACTAACATTTATAGGGATCCTTAAGTTCTATAATATAAAATATATATGTACATGTCATATAAATATAACATATATGGTATATAAAATCTCATTTGATCTTTAAAACAAATTTGTAAGTCTGTTATCTCCATTTTACAGTAGGTAAACTTAAAATGAGTAGATATGAGTGTAGACAACATGAAAATCATAATATGTAAATAATATAAGAAAACTGTTCAGAAAACAAAGGACAGATCAAAAGAATCCACACATTGTTTCCAGAATCCTCTGTTTCAAACTTGAGCTTCTAGAGTAGTGAATTTCATGGACACACAAAATATTGCAAGGAGATAAGTAAAACACCTTCAAAAATGAAAGAGAAGTCACAAAAGGGAATGGAATGGTTGTTGACAGAAAACAAACTTTAAAATAAAGATATGAAAACAAAATATCAATATCATTGTTGTTTGAAATGATTTCCAACAGCAGATGTCTAAACAAGTTAGTGAGTAGCATGAATGTGGAGGAAGCAAGGAAAGGAATATGAATTCTTTAAGAATTTGGCAGAATTATGAAAATATTGCACATAATAACTGAGGGGAAATGTAATAGGAAGAACAACAATAAAACAATAAAAACTTGTTCAATAAAATGAATGACTAGCCCATGTAAAAGAAATGAGAATGAATCTATTTCCCTCCCTCACTGATAGAAGCAGGAGATTTTGGATGAAGATCAATTTATATAATATAATATTTGGGTGATATGTTGGTTAGTTTACTAAATTATTTTTCTCCTGCTTTTAATCATTTCCTTTAAAGGATGACTTTCAGGGAGGGGAGAAGAATCATATATTGTGAATTCTGTAAAAATGAAAGATATCAGTGGATTAAAAAGCTGTGTCATAACAAAACATTGGTAAAAACTAATACACAAATTATAAAGTGTCCTTTGAAAAACTGAAGCATTCTTAAAAAGTCCATTTATGAAAACAATATTAAATAGTAATGGTGACAGTGGGCAGCCCTATTTCACTCCTGATCTTATTGGGAATGGTTTTAGTTTGTCTCCATTACATATGATGCTTGCTGATGGTTTTAAGTAGATGCTACTAATAATTTTAAGGAAAAGCCCATTTATTCCTATACTCTCTAGTGTTTTTAATAGGAATGAGTGTTGGATTTTATCGAATGCTTTTTCTTCATCTATTGAGATAATAAAGGTTTTTTGTTAGTTTGGTTATTAATATAATTAATTATGCTGATAGTTTTCCTAAAATTGAACCAGCCCTGCATCCCTGGTATAAATCCTACTTGATCAGAGTGTACTATCCTGGGGATGACTTTCTGTAATCTCATTGCTAATATCTTATTTAAGATTTTTGCATCAATATTCACTAGGGAAATTGGATTATAGTTTTCTTTCTCTGTTTTCACCCTACCTGGTTTAGCTATCAGCACCATATGGGTCTCATAGAAGGAATTTGGTAGTATAACTTCTGTCCCTATTTTCTCAAATAGTTTGTATAGTATTGGAATTAATTGTTCTTTGAATGTTTGGTAGAATTCACATGTAAATCCATCTGGCCCTGGAGATTTTTTTCTTAGGGAGTTGGTTAAAAGCTTGTTCTATTTCTTTTTCTAATATTGGACTATTTAAATAATTTATTTCCTCATCTGTTAACCTGGGCAATCTATATTTTTGTAGATATTCCTCCATTTTATTTAGATTATCAAACTTACTGGCATAAAGTTGGGCAAAGTAGCTCCTAATTGTTGCTCCAATTTCCTCTTAATTGGAGGAAAGTTCTCCCTTATCATTTTTTTTTTTTTTTTTGCTGAGGCAATTGGGGTTAAGTGACTTGCCCAGGGTCACACAGCTAGGAAGTGTCTGAGAACAGATTTGAACTCAGGTCCTCCTGACTTCAGGGCTGGTGCTCTAATCACTGCGCCACCTAGCTGCCCTCCCTTATCATTTTTGAGACTAACAATTTGATTTTTCTCTTTCCTTTTTCTTATCAAATTAACTAAAGGCTTATCTATTTTCTTGGTTTTTCAGTAAAACCAACTCTTAGTTTTATTTATTAATGCAATAGTTTTCTTATTTTCAATTATATTAATTTCCCATTTTATTTTTAGAATTTCCAATTTGGTATTTAATTGAGGGTTTTTAACTTGGTCTTTTTCAGGTGTTTTTTTTTAATAATAAGCCCAATTCATTGATCTTTTCTTTCTCTATTTTATACAAGTAAGCATCTACAGATATAAAATTGCCCCTTATAACCGCTTTGGCTGTACCCCACAAATTTTGGTATGTTGTCTCATTATTGTCATTCTCCTGGATGAAATTATTGATTGTGCTCTTTCACCCATTCATTCTTCAGTATTAGATAATTTAATTTCCAATTAGCTTTTGGTCTATTTTCTCCTGGCGTTATATTGCATGTGATTTTTATTGCATCATGATCTGAAAAAGATGCATTTACTATTTCTGCCTTTCTGCATTTGATTTTGAGGTTTTTATGCCCACATACATGGACAGCTGAGAAAAAAGTAAACTCCCTACTGTCTCCATTCAATTTTCTCCATAGAGCTATCACATCTAATGTATCTATCAATTAATTGGTTTACCTCCCTAGTTTCGAAAAATATAATTTAGCAGACACTTTTTATTTTACTTATTTTCAGGTTCAGGCCACAAATGTAGTAGACTTATGTTTGTTATTTGGGACATAGTAACAAAGTATATCAAATGTTAAAATGTTAAGACTATTAAAAATTTTAATATTCTGACTCATTATCATCTACTTCAAAACAAATTAGAATTTATAAAAAAAAGTGAAACGACCATTCTTAAGTTTTGCTTTTACATACATTATAAGAACTAATTGAAACTATTTGCAGCATAACATAGTAGATATAATAGATGCAAATTTTCTAATAAAATATGTTTTCCTTGAAGGGGAACAGAAAATGTCTATTTAACAAAAATCTTTTTAATTCAACAAGCATTCATTCAGCATCTACTACATATCAAGCATTGTGTTAGATTCTTAAGAATAAAAAGAGAGAACATGGGGGCAGCTACGTGGTACAGTGGATAGAGCACCAGCCCTGCAGTCAGGAGGACCTGAGTTCAAATCTGGTCTCAGATACTTAACATTCCCTAGCTGTCTGACCCTGGACAAGTCACTTAATCCCAATTGCCTCAGCAAAAGGGGAAAAAAAGGAGAGAGAGAACATGATAAAATTCCTGATCTTGAAGCAATTGATATTTTGCTGAATGGATACAAAATTTGTATTTGTATCTATATCTATATCTAGCTATCTAATTTTATAACTAGAAACTGGCTAGTGAACTATGTCCCTATAAGCAATGGAATAGAGTTCCTTTAATACAATTCCACATATTAAACCTCCCTGCATCTAAGAGAGTCATAGCGACTTGTAATAGGAGTACTTTGGAAAGACTTTAGAGCTTATATACACAGTATGTAAATTTTTTCTGGTTTGTAAACAATTCAATGTGAGAGATTCTTTTTTTTTAACTAGGAGAACATTCAAAAGGTTTCAATCACACTTGGCCTCTTTTAGTTTAATTTTTTTAAGTAAAAGAAATTGGAAGCCACCACCTTGTGAAGTTCAAAAGGTCAGGAAAGCGAGTCATTCAGGAATATGGGGTTCAAGAGTCTAGCCCACGCCAGATTATTCAGTCAATCAAGCATTCATGTCCCCATGACTGAATAGAGACCAGTTCAACATCAGAGGAGTCAAGGTCTCATCCAGTTATGATTCCACATCTAGACATGAACTTGGCAGGGACAATGAATGCTATGCAAAAACAATGTCTGAGTTCACTCTTCTCAGAGACTGTAATATAGTGGAGACTATGTACCAAAGTGTTGGAGAGAAATATTTGTACTACCATTTTAGTATAAGTTCAAAGTAAATATCCCCTTGCAAAAATTAATTGATTAAATGGAACTGGGAGGTAGTCACTGGAAGATAACTACAACACGAGAATATGAGAATATATCTCAACTGGGGCCTGATCCAATGGCATTAGAGAAAAAGTACCACAACCTTGCAGGTGCAGCTGAGGAAACTTGATGAGAAGACTGTGTTGATCTCACTCAGAAAGAACGATATTAGATATTGTTCCATAGTAATACAATATAAACAAACATAAAGGGGATAGTCAGGAATGGTCTCTTGTGAAAAATGATGCTTTTCTTAAGCATAGGCAGAGGTGAAACAGGAGACCATTACAGGCCTGGAAAAACAAACAAACAAAGAACAAATAGAGTAGCTTGATCAAAACAAAGAGTACGTGAAAGGAAGCAATGTGCAATCTCTCTGGAAACTTAGACTGAAGGATTTTAAATCTCAAACATAAGAGTCTGTATTTTTAATTAGAGGCACTGCAAGGGGACTAAATGTAATGTTGAAGGGAATGACATAGACTGGCCATACAAAAGTAGCTGGAAGTGATAAGTAGTAGACCAATTCTGCTCATGAGGAATGTTTTACATATTTCCCTGAATAAGAAAAATCATGAAAACTGTAGTAAGTGGTAAGAAAACTTCAAGTGGAGATCAAATTACTATACAGAAGATTATCATTTAGAAGGAGAAATTTGCTAGAGAAAGTTCATACCTAAATAGTCAAAGTGAGAGTTTACATCCTGGAAATCAGCAAATGTTACAAAAATCAGGGCTTAATTCATTATTTTTTTTAGTTTTCTAGACTTAAAGTAATGGAGAAAATACAGGTTGCACTTTAAAATGTGTTGTATGTTTTCAGAGAAACAGTTGTTAAATATTTACCAGCATAATCTCCCTTAGTAGGGTCTCGTTCCCTTTTATAATGTAGAGAAATAGAGACTTAAAATGGTAAGAACTGAACTGAGAGCCAGGAGCCAATATTGGTTTGAATCTTGCTTGCCATATGTACTAGGTTTGTGACCTTGGGCAAGTTGTTTAAAATGTCACAGAGGCTCCATTTATTCATTTATAATATAGAGGTAATAATACCTTTAGCAACTACAGGGTTGTTGTGAAGGTCAGATAGCATATGCAAACATCAATTATTATCACTCATTAATAGAAGTGAAAGGGCTTTTGAGCATTGGAATTTGGGAAAGAAACCTTGAAAGTATATCTATTCAGTAGAAGCAGCAAACAATTATTATCCAAAACTTCAGATGAAAAATTTTCCTCCTGCTACTTTATAAGCATTGCTGAAATAGATAATGCTTTGCATACTACAGTAGACTACCATGAAATATTAAGCATTACATTCTCTAGGCATTTTAATCACCTCTCTATTTTAAAGCCTGTATCTCAATCCCTCCAAGTTTCTCTAAGCGTCAATAAATAGGTACAGCAATTCAATTTCACTGTCCATCAGCTGATAAGAATAATAACTGTCAATTCTTCAACATTACATTTTTCTGCTAAATGTAATTAACAATCAAATTACACAAAAATAAATGATTAAGAAGGTGACTCATTTTAGGGAGCCTGGATAGAAACACGGAAGTCCTGTGATGAGGCATAATTCATACCCAATTGATGTGTCAGGCTAACAAAGTATATATTGCACAAAGCTGACAGCAAGATATAGAAACACTTCATTTCCATTCAGACTAAATATCCCAGCAGGTGGCAAAATCACATTAAATCAGCCAGTCTCTTATACTTTAAGGCCAAGGGCAATAGAGCTAGTCCATTTGTAGAATTAGCTAACATGATTTTGATCTCCCCTTTCATTGCACTGTTGTGCACAGATACCAACAAAACAAAACAAACAATTCACTATTTTGAAATACAAAATAAAAGTCTTATGAGAAATGTCAAGTGTTTTTGTTCTTTCAAAATTTATCGGTATCATAATCTATATTATTGCATTTATTAATAATATAATCTGAATTATGATTTCCAATAAAGTTTTATTTTAAAATAACACTAAATGTAATCAGAGAAATTAATTTTTAATATTGGACCTTCATTTAGATTTTTATAAGGATATTTCATGCATATTCTTTCAGATTTAAAGTACAAGCATATGAGCTTATTGAAACTTGTAGCAGTACACTGTTGAAAGAATACTAGATGCAGAGTTATGGAGAAGGTGCCATAATGTTGTGGCATGAACACTAGATTGGTTTCTAAGGCCTGGGATCATGTCCTGTTTCTGCTTCTGCTACCTATGTAACCTTGGCTGAGTTCCTTAAGCTCTGATCTCTGGCTTATGTATAAAATTAGGCAGTTTGATTAAATGATCTCTAAGGCATTTTTAAAGAATATAATAGGTGCCAGTTGCTAGAGATACAAAGACAAAAGCTAAACTGATCTTTGTCCAAGAGTTCTGTCATCTAGAGGAAGGAAAGGCAAAGTTATAGTTCTATCTACTTACCTACATCTATATCTATTCTACATCTATACATATTATCTCCATTTCCTCCTACACCCATATTAGAACATAGGATTTTTGTGGGAAGAGATGGTTTTTAACTTCTGTTTTTGCATCTCTAGAACAGGAAAAAAAGAAAGAGACAGAGAGAGTAAAATAAGAAAATCTCAATATTATTTCTTAAGTGGAATGCAAAAAAAGGAGAACCAAAACCACAATTTTAGGAAGGGTTTAGCAAACTACTATTTATTATTATTAGATAAAATAACAAAGTCTGAGGGAATTTCTACCACCTATCTATTAAGTAAAAGGAATTTCATGAAAAGTGGAAATTGTACATATCCCTCATGAGCTGATATATTGGTGTTGTGGGAAAGATGGGAACTTTAGTTTCCCTTGGTTCACATGACATAAGTAAATTATATCTAAAGTCACTCACTCCATGTTCACATGTAGTTCTGTCCTTATTATGCTACCATTATAAGAACATAATGGTCCTTATTGTATGATCCTACTTATTCTTTTTTTTATTTATTCATGAAAATAGAGAAAAAGGAAAAAGAACTAGTAACAGGATAACTGGATTCAATTAAAACCTTAATTTGAGAAAGAAACAGAGAGACATGACAGAGTTAAAGACAAAGAAATGCAAAATAATTTTGATGAAAAGGGACTAACAGGGGATGGAAATAAAGGAAATGAGAGTGTCATGTGCAACATGCAGAACAATAGGATAATTAAAATATTATTATTCCCATTTGAAAAATAAGGAAATGAGTTGAAGTAATTTGACCAAAACTTAATAACTAATAAATGATAGATGTTATTGTTTTCACCAATGAGTTAACTATTTTCAATAAAACAGGCTTTACTACTATTGCATGGAATTAAAATGGAGCCAAATAATAAAAACAAGTGTGAATCAGGCCAGGCTGAAATAGAATTATGAAAACCCTCATGGTACTCTAATCTAGTAGCCAAGAGAAAAAGGCAAAAATGTTACAGGAGACTCAGTTGAAGGGTGCAAGACCTTGGCAACTAATCTCAAAACAAGAAAAGCTAAATAAAATACATGGTTGAGTTCTTTGACAAATGAACTTACAGCCAGCTGAAGAAAGTCACGAGGAAGGTTAAGAATGGCAGTTTTAAAAAATGCCTCTCATAAAGAAAATGAATACAATGGAAATAGTTCTGTTTTGGAGTCAGAGGACATAGGCTCCAATCCTGTTGCTGGAGAAGTCACAAACTCTCAGCCTCATTTTTCTCATTTGCAAAGTGAGAAGTTTTTCACTAAATGATTTCTAAGGTTTCCTTCCAGCTTTAAATGAAAGATGACCCTTTCATCAATGAATCTAAACATGGGAGGTCTCATTAGGTTATATAATACTTCAGGGTTTATTTCCACTTATTTATGGAGAAAAAGTAACTTCTCAATTCCGAGTGGCAACTCAACTAGATTATCACAAAGCTTTACATAACAGATAGTAACTGTATATTTCAGTCATGTCAGACTTCTCATCATCCCCTTTGGGAGGTCAAATCTGAACTCAGATATTCCTGACTCCAGGCCCAATGCTCTATAATGGAACTGAATGTTAAATCAAACACACACACACACACACACACACACACACACACACACACACATGCACACACATCAAATGCTTTATAAATGAGAAAATATTGTATAAACAAACAGTTGTTTAAAGGCAGAATGATACCTGCTAGCTTTCTGGGTTGAAAATCAAAAAGATTCAAAATTTAGCTATTACATTTACTATGTGGTTCTAGATGTTACCTAATCTCCTGAATCCCTCAGTCAGTTCCATAAAATTTACCCGCATTTTAGTGGGAGTTCTTATATTGAATTCCCTGGGGTTCCAAGTCATAAATCCTTTATATTGTCAATCAAGTGAACAAGCACCTGTTAACATCTATGTGTCAGGCACTGTGCAAAGAATTGGAAATGGCTGCCTATTATTCTGAGAATTATAGATAGCATTCGTATCTCATTAAATGACCCTCCCAAATGTCTCATCATCTCTTGCTTGATTTTGTGATCAGTTTGTTCAAATGACTGGGTATTTGAGAGAAGAATAGATTAAATGCAACTGTTTCCATCAAACAACAGAACAGCACAGTGACATAATCAGTGTACATACACAGACAACAAAAATTATATTAAGTCTTTTACAGCCCTACCAGAGGAAAGGAAATTGTAGTTGAGGCTGCCAAGATGAGGGGTTGAAAATGAGAATATTCCCTAGGGCCCTTATATACTAGATAGTCCTTCATTTTCTACTCTGATGCTTTTTTTAAATTTTTAAATTTTTTTAAGAAGAAATTGAGAGGCAAAGTATTGTAGCGGAAACAATATTTACAATGGAAGTTAGGAGAACACATTTCTAGTCCCAACTACTGCTAAAGCAGCAATATGGTCTTGAGTCTATATGGTCAGGGTGTCTCAGCCTTCTGCAACTGTAAAAAAGATGGGGTAAAACAAGATATTTTCTATGGTGTCCTGAATATAAAAAAAACCTGAAAATCTCCCAAATTTTCCTAAACATAACTGATATTCAAAAAATAGATTCTATGATCACAAACTCCAAGTTAGAACCACTGTTTTGGGAGCCAAGTATAATGAACACTCCTCTTCTTTAAAAAAATATTAATTAATTTTGATTATATTAAGTTAAAAATTTTCTGTACAAATAAAACTAATGCAGACAAGATTAGGAGGGAAGCATCAAATTGGGAAATCATCTTTACATTTAATGGTTCTGATAAAGGCCTCATTTCTAAAATATATAGAGAATTGTCTCATATATATATATATTTTTTTTAATAAAGCTTTTTATTTGCAAAACATATGAGTGACCTTTCAACACTGACCTTTGCAAAAAAAAAACTTTTTTTCCCAAGCTTTTCCTTTCCCTCCCCCCGCCCCCCCGCCCCTAGATGACAGGTAATCTAATACATGCTAGATAGGA
>JAJPUD010014367.1:0-18492 GCA_023553655.1 Myrmecobius fasciatus | reverse complement strand
CATGGAAATATTCACAGAAAG
Source organism: Myrmecobius fasciatus (assembly GCA_023553655.1). Lineage (NCBI taxonomy): Eukaryota > Metazoa > Chordata > Mammalia > Dasyuromorphia > Myrmecobiidae > Myrmecobius > Myrmecobius fasciatus. The sequence continues at coordinate 18,471 of JAJPUD010014367.1, read as the reverse complement.
CGTTAAAATGCTGTGTTGTGGTTCACTCTCAGTTCCCACAGGCCTCTCTCTGGATGTATATGATGACTATCTTCATCGCAGCACAACTGGTTTGAATCACATCATTGTTGAAGAGAACCATGTCCATCAAAATTGATCATCGTATAGTCTTGTTGCTGTGTATAATGTTCTCCTGGTTCTGCTGATTTCACTCAGCATCAGTTCATGCAAGTCTCTCCAATCCTCTCTGAAATCCTCCTGTTGGTCATTTCTTACAGAACAATAATATTCCATAACATTCATATACCATAATTTATTCAGCCATTCTCCAATTGATGGACATCTTTTCAATTTCCAGTTTCTTGCCACTACAAAAAGGGCTGCCACAAACATTTTTGCACATGTGGGTCCCTTTTCCTCCTTAAAAATCTCTTTGGGATATAGGCCCAGTAGAAACACTGCTGGGTCAAAGGGTATGCACTGTTTGATAACTCTTTGAGCATAGCTCCAAATTGCTCTCCATGTCTCATATATATATAAGAATTGAAGCCAATCTTCAATAGATAAGTGGTCAAGGGATATGAACAGACAATTTTCAGATGATGAAATTAAAACCATCTCTAGTCATATGAAAAGGTGCTCAAAATCACTATTGATCAGAGAAATGCAAATTAAGACAACTCTGAGGTACCACTAAACACCTGTCAGATTGGCTAAAATGACAGGAAAAGATAACGATGAATGTTGGAGGGGATGTGGGAAAGGTGGGACTCTAATACATTGTTGGTGGAACTGTGAACGTATCCAACCATTTTGGAGAGCAATTTGGAGCTATGCTCAAAAAGTTATCAAACTGTGCATACCCTTTGACCCAGCAATGTTTCTACTGGGCCTATACCCCAAGAGATCTTAGAGGAGGGAAAGGGACCCACATGTGCAAGAATGTTTGTGGCAGCCTTTTGTGTAGTGGCTAGAAACTGGAAACTGAATGTATGCCCATCAATTGGAGAGTGGCTGAATAAATGATGGTATATTAATGTGATGGATTATTATTGCTCTATAAGAAACAACCAGCAGGATGATTTCAGAGAGGCCTGGAGATTCTTGCATGAACTGAAGCTGAGTGAAACGAGCAGAACCAGGAGATCATTATACACGGCAACAACAATATTACATGATGATCAATTCTGATGGACATGGCTCTCTGAAACAATGAAATGTCTCAAACCAGTTCCAATTGTTCACTGAAGAAAACCATATACACCCAGAGAGAGGGATGTGAAATGTGGACCACAACATAACATTTTCATGCTCTCTATTGAGGTTTGCTTGCATTGTGTTTCCTTTCTCTGATTTTCTTTTTTTTTCTTGTAGATAGGATTTTTCTTGCACAACTTGTCAAGTATTTCAACATAATTAACATGTAGTGGACTTCCTGCCATCTAGGGGAGGGGAGGAGACTGGGGGTAAAATTTGTAATGGAAAGCTTTGTAAAGATCAATGCTGGAGAACTACCCATACATATGTTATACAAATAAAAAGCTTTAATAAATAAATATATATATATATATATATATATATATATATATATATATATATATATATATATATAAATTAAGAAGTCCAGATCTATGACTCCATCTGATTTCCTCTGTGTAGATAAGTCCCAGTGGGTAAACTCTCTCTACCTAAGCAAATCAATAAATGCTATGCCATTTATAGTCTTAAAGATTTGCCTGGAACATTTCAAGGTTAAATAACTTCCTCAGTCACAGGAGTCAAAGGTACAATTAAACTCAAATCTTCCTAATTTTGAGGCCAGTTCTCTATCTACTATACCATGCTCTCATTTGTCACCCTGTACTTAATATTAGAATTGAAATCATAATCACAATCACAAAGTGCTTTTTTTGTTTGTTTGTTTGTTTTAGTTTCAGCTGTTTTTTAGTTATGTCCAACTCTTCATAAACTTACTTGGCATTTTCTTAGCAAAGATACTAGAGTAGTTTGCTATTTACTTCTCCAGCTTATTTTATAGATGAGAAAACTGAAGCAAAAGGGGTTAAGTGACTTGCCCAAGGTCAAGTAGCTAGTAAGTGTCTGAAACCACATTTGAACTCAGGAAGATAAATTTTTTCAGACTCTAGGCCCAACTTTCTATCTACTGTGTAACCTGACTGCCCACTTTCTTAAGAACTCTATAAGTAATACAAGTATAGATAGATAGATAGATAGATAGATAGATAGATAGATAGATATACATATACACAAATATGTGTATAGATAAGTGTGTGTGTGTATATGTGTGTGCAATGCAATGACAATGAAATGGATTCAAAAGTACTGAATTTGGAGGTAAAAGACTTGGGATCAAATTATAGTAGCTTAAAGTAGGATGTGGTGACTCATTTCTGGAATTCCAACTACTGGAAAGGTTGAGGTTTGTTCATCTCCTGGGCTTAATACTTCTGAACATCAGGTATCTACACTAAATTCTGTATTTATATGGTGATTCCTCTAAAATGCAAATGCCACCAGGTTGTCTAAAACCAAAGTCAGAAACAAAACAGGTCAAAGCTTCTTTGATGACCATTAGTGAAATAAAGTATGCGTTTTCAGCCTGGGCAAGATAGGAGATTCAGAATCCAAAATAATCATACAAATATACATGAATGCATATACACATTATATGCATTATTTATTGAGAATAAGCTAATCTATGAAATCATGTACACCAAGCCTCTTATTTTATAGATAAGAAAACAAGTTCAAGAAACTTCACACTATTTATGAAAGGCTAAGACAAGACCACCATATTAACATGGAATGAATTCTGTACTTGGAGTCAGAGAACTGAGGTTTAAATATTATTACTGCCCCTGAATGGTTCTGGGTACTATACATTTTTTTTCATCAAACCCTGGGAAGTAAGTACTATTATTATCTTCATTTTGTAGATGAGGAAAATGAGACTTCCTCAGGGTCACACAACTAATGTGTCTCAGGTCTTCTTACTCCAGGTCAAGCACACCAACCATTATGCTGTTAAGTTGCCAAACTCTTTGGGATTCAATTTCTTTATCTAAGAAGTTCTATATATCAAAAGGAATTCAAAATCATATGAAATCATTGCAAATAGTATCTGTCAAATATTTTCATAAAAACATGGATATATGGAAATATTTGTGCTATGAATAAAGCTTGTATCTGGATAAAATTCCATCCCATCACTAATTCAAAAGTGTCCAACTTCCCACTAGGGTGTAAATCTTTCCTGAGTGTTCAATATTAGCAACCTTTTTTAATTTCAACATTGCATAAGATGCAAGAGAAGAGAAAGATCCCTGTTCAAAGATTAGATCAATTATAAAACTTATTTCATTCACATAGTCCCCAATGTACTTTACTTTGGAGTTGTCATGACCACAGCCCATCAGGTAGGAAGTCTTCTTAATTCTAGGTTCCCATTCCTTTAATCTGTTGTCTCTATTATCATCACCATTATCCTAGCATAAACCTTCATAACCACCTTACTAGACTATTGCAATATTATCCCAACAGATTTTTGGTTTCCATTCTCTTCTCTCCAATATATCTTCTAAGACATTGTAAGAATAATCTTTCTTAAATATGTATCTAGTCAAGTTACTCTTTTGTTGAAAAATCTTCAATGACTCCCTGATACATCCTACAGAAAGTTCAAACTAATTTTCCTAGTATTCAAAAAGCTTCACAGACACTAGACTAATTTTATAGCTTTATATCATATTGTTCTTCTCTTTGAATTCAATGCTGAACTATTCTCTTTCCAGTCAAATAACTACTGTATTCTTATGCCTCTCTTTTTGCTCAATCTATTCCCAATTACTGGAATTTTTCCTTTCCCTGACATTTAGATTCCTATTTATCTTTTAAAGCTTCACACAAGTTTTACTTCTTCTATAATGACCTCTCTTATTCCCCTCCTCAACCTCCATTTGCCATATAACTTCATATAACACTCTGATTTTTAATTCACTAATACATTTAACATATATAGGTATTAGAGGCCTTTATTGATCAGAGAAATCTTAATCTGAACTTTGTATCTTCCTCAACACTTCATATAAGGTTCTGCACACAGTATGTAATTAATAAACTAACTTTTACTGACTAAAGATGGATATAGTTAAAGTAGGAGAGGCTATAGAAAAAAAAAACAGGTTCACTAATACACTGCTGATCAAGTTGAATTGAAAAATAATTTGGAATTAGGCCAAAAATAGTTATTACAATGCCCATATTCTTATAATTAAAGATCCCATTGATAGGTGGATGTGAAAATAAATTTTATTACTTTAATAAGATAATAGCAATGTTTGGTAACTGTGTAAGTCTCACAAGGATGTCCAAGACAGACATGAATGTCCCAAAATATTCATAGAAACATTGGTAGTAGGGAAGAACTGAAATAAAGGAGATGATCATTGATTATGAAACGCTTTAATGAGTCATGACACATGGAAGATTGTAATATTACTAATAGTTTAATAAGAAATTATAAATATGAACCATTCCATCTCAATAAACTTTGAGGGATTTCCTAATACCTCCATGATCAAGTATAAATTCCTCTAACTTGTATGTAGCCTTTCATAATCTGGCCTCTTCCTACTTTTCAAGTGTTTTTGAAATTTATATTCTTCCATGTACTGTATTATTTTCAGCCACACTGACATATTTCTTATATTTCACATACAACACTCTACCTTCCATCTCAATGACTTTATACTGCCCACCATTTACACCTGGAAAAGCTCTTCCCTACCTTTCAGTTTCCCTGACTTGCTTCAAGAGTTATGTAAATAGGAATAACAACTGCATGAATCCATGAAACTAAAATAAGTCATGCCCTAAGGCAGAGACAAGAAAATGCAAAGTTTCTTCCAGGGTGGAGTCAAGATAGAAGAGACAAGAAAATACTCAACTGGACATTCTCAACTTTCACTTCCAAATGTCTTTAAAATAATGAGTCAATTGAAATTCTAGAATGGCAAAGTTAAAGGTCACCAGCCCAAGATAACTAAAAAAGTTAGGAATAAAGATCTCTGACACAGGGTTCAGACTAGCCCAGATCCTACAAGGATAAAACACCAGTGATGGGACTAGGTAGTGGCACCAGAAACAGCAGCACCTTTAAAGAGCTGTGAAGTCAGAGATGACAATGGCAAATGGTTAAAGAGAGAGAGAGAGACAGAGAGAAAGAGAGAGAGAAGAGAGAGAGAGAGAGAGAGAGAGAGAGAGAGAGAGAGAGAGAGAGAGGTCTATGCTAGCACTGAATCGTCCAGATGCTATTTAGTGAATCTATTACTCATTCATTTCTGGACCATAGTTCACAGGCAGCAAAGGATCAAGAATCCTGAAGAGTAAGTATTTACTACTCTATATAAGAAGAGGATATATGTATTGTAAAAGAGTTTTATAGTTATTTGGGCATTTAGAAGAATGGAATAAGTCAATTACACTGGAAGGATGTAAAAGAAGAAAAGATAAGTTAACACAGAGAGATACCCTTGGAGAATGGGGAAGGTAAAGGAAGAATGGGGGAAATTTTCTCATATAAAAGAAATGTGTAAGAAAGAAGTGGAGAGGAAAATGTTGGAGGGAGGAAGGAAGGTAATACTTGAACCTTACATTTAAACTAGTTAAAAGAAGGATATATGTGTGCATATGTATATATGTATATGTATGTACATACTCAAATGCTAAAAGAAATCTATCTTACCCAAATGGGAAATAGGAGGTGAAGTGGAAAAAGGTGAGGACAAATCTTAAAAAAAAAATACAGTGGCCAGAAGCAAAATAGAGTATAAAAGAGAGACAACAGAGAGAGACAGGGACAGAGAGAGAGAGAGAGAGAGAGAGAGAGAGAGAGAGAGAGAGAGAGAAAGAAAAGAAAATAGGATAGAAGGAAATGCACACTTAGTAATCATAACTGATAATAAGATGAGCTCACTCATAAAATGAAAGTAGATAGTAGAATGAATTAGAAAACAGAATTCCACAATATGTTATTTAAAAGAAACAAACGTGCAACAGAGAACACACACAGTGTAAAGATATGGGGCTCAAGCAGAATCTATTATGTTTCAGCTGAAATTTAAATTTAAAAAGCATTTTTCTTTCCTAAAAATAAATTAGACCTAATTAAAACAGACAGGAAAGGAAACTACATCTTACTAAAAGATATAAACAATGAAGCAATATCAATACTAAATATATATGCACCAAGTGGCATAGCATCCAAATTCTTAAAGTTAAGTGAGTTACTAGAAGAAATAGACAGCAAACCCATATAAGTGAGGACTCTCAATTGTTCCCTTTCCAAACTTCATAAATTCAACTAAAGAAATACACTTGAAAAGGTAAGATACAAAGAGTTTAAATAAAGGGTAGAAAAGAATCTGTTATGCTTCAGCTGAATTTAAAAATGGAAGAGTACAATTCTGTGAAAACCAACATGGTAGAATAAGCAATAAACTGTGATAACTTTCCCATATTTACCTCTAAACAACTATAAAATAGCAATCCCAAATAAATCCTGGAACACCAGAGCCTGCAAAAAGATAGGGTGAAAAAAATCTCTGAACTCAGAAGATCAACAGTAAAAGTCTGTCTCACTCAAAGTGAGAGGACAGTCCATGACAGGAAGCATCCCTAGCAAGTCAAAAGCAAGTCCTACTTCAGCAAACTAGCTGTAGATCCTGAGGGTGTGGTAAAGAAGGTTAATTTCAAGAGCAGAAGCCCATACATACATGCCTTTGTATAACAAGGAAAACTAGCAGACTCCCAACTCTGAGAAACATAAATGTTTCAGTATAGCTGGAGACAAAGAGGCAACCTCCTATTGCCAGACTCCATATGCTTCAGTGTAACCCCAGGGAAACAGGTAAATCCAAACCTTGCAGGTACCTAAGTGAACAGGAAGATAAGAGTGCTAGGCCCATGCCACGTGACTCAGCATAGCTGTGGGCAAACAGTTGGCAGCAGCCAGACCTCTACAGGCTCCAGTGTAGCCCACAGAAATGTTATAACAACCTGCCAAACTCACCACTCATCAGACATCACAACTAGGACTTGATGAGCTGTCAGATCCTTACACATTACAACAGCTCAGTGCCAAACACAACTTGTTCCTCCTGTCTCTGGTACTCCCTTCCTCCTGTGGGCCTCAGGGCAACATTAATACAGCACCAGCTAAACAGTCACACTTGCAGCCCTAGATACAAAAAACCTGAGACAATGCTCCCTCCACCTTGGAAGCAGAGCTCAAAATTTAAAAAAGGGACAATGGTAAAAAAAATATATATATACATATAAACATATATATATATATATATATATATTATGGTGATGACAGGAAAGATCAAAATATAAACTCAAAAGAGAGCATCAATGTCTAAACACCTATGGGCAAAATCCCAAAAGAAAATGGGAAGTGATCTCAAGCCCAGAAAAAAAAATCATGGAAAATTCAAAAGTAAATTTAAAAATCATATAAGAGACATAGAAGGAAAATTGAGAAAAGAAATGAGCTTGACACTAGGGAATTAAGAAAAAACAGCTTGGGAAAAGAAAACAACTGTTTAAAAGGTAGAACTGGCCAAATAGAAATGGAGGGATACAAAAATCCCATTGAAGAAAACAACTCTTCTGAAAGAATAAAATTGGCAGAATAGAAAATAAAGTACAAAAACTAATTAAGGAAAACCAGTCCTTAGAAGTTAGATATCAGCAATTAGAAACTAATGATAGTATCATAAAGAATGAATCAAACAAATTCAAAAGAATGAAAAAAATTCAAGAAACCGTTAAATTTCTCATCAGAAAAACAACTCACTGGGAAAATGGATCCAATTAGACACTATCAGAATCACTGGGCTAACTGAAAGACATAATCAAAAGGAGAATCTAGACAGTCTCTCTCAAAAAATAATCAAGGAAAACTGGCCTGACATCCTGGACCTATAGGGCAAAATAGGCATTCAAAGAATTCACTGATAATCTCAAGAAAGAAATCCTTCAAATAAATAAATAAAATATAAACTCTGAGGAGGATTATAGCCAAGTTGTAGAATTATTAGATTAAGGGGAAAAATATCACAAGTGAACAGAAAGAAATAATTCAAATATCAGGGAGTCACAATCAGGACTACACAGAACTTGACAACTGTTGTACATTAAAAGATCAGAACACAATGAAATATGATATTCCAGAAGCTAAAGAAACTAGGACTACAACCAAGAATCACCTGGCAAAATTAAGCAAAGCAAAATGTGATCATTCAATGATATAGGAGGATTTCAAATTTTCATAAGGAGACCAGAATTAAACCAAATATTGGTCTCCAATATCAAGACCCATGAGAAGCATAAACAGGTAAGAGGGGAAAAGAAAGCAAAAGGGATTCAATAGAGCTAAACAGTTTGCATATATCTACATGGGGAGATAATACTTGTAATTCTTTAAAAATTGTCTCACAAATAGTACAGATAGAAGAAATACATATAGAGATTACAAGTAATTTGAGGGATGTCATGAAATAATTAAGTGAAGTGAAAGAGCAGTACACTAAGTGCAAAAGGAAAGGAGAGGTAGAATGGAGGAACATATCACATGAAGAGGTGTGAAAGATCTATTACAATGGAGAAGATAGAAGGGTGGGCGAACATTATTCTCATGATTGGCTCAAAGAGGGAATAATTTAAATAGTCAAATATAGGAATCTATCTTACCCAATAGGGAAGTAAAAGGGAAACAGTTTTAGTAAAAGGGATAGGATGAGACAGACAGAAAGGGGGAACAAATCAGGAGAGGTGGTAAAAAGAAAAAAAAAACTTGAGGAGGGAAAGAGTAAAAGGCAAGACAAAAAGGAAGAAGAATAGAATAAAGGGAAATGTGTATATAATAATTATAACTGAGACTATGAATGGGATGAACTCTCCTGCTTGGTTGTTTGTTATCCTTCACACTGGAAGTGGACCAAAATGACACCACTATATTAGAATTAAGTTATGGTGTGTCCAACTGTGACTGATCAGACCAATACCAGCTCAGAGTGCTCTGCAACAGGTTGAACACAAATAATCCACATGAACTTTTAAAGTGGATTCTCTAATTCTACATGTCTCACATTTCTTTTGAGCTAATTCAATTGTTTGCTCACAGAACACAGCACCTTCTCTAATGAGAGCACATCATGCTGGATGGTCCTATGCCATTACCTCCCATGTTATGCAATCAATTCTAAAGTTCTTAAGAGATACCTTGAGAATGTCCTTGTATAGCAGAATGGATAAAAAAAAATCAGAATCCTCTAATAGGTTGCACAAAAGAAACACATTTGAAACGGAGATACCAAATAAAGGTAAGGAACTTAAGCAGAATATATTATGCTTTAGTTAAAATTAAAAAAAAAAAAAAAAACAAAAAAAAAAAAAAAAAAAACCTAAGGGAAGCAATCCTGATCTCAAAGTAAAAGCAAAACAATTACCTAATTAAAAAAAGATAAGGAAGGAAACTACATTTTGCTGAAGGTATCATAGACATTGAAGTAATATTAATAATATATGCAACAAGTGGGTTAGCATTCTTCTTCTTCCTTTCTTCATCTTCCTTTCTTCTTTTTCCTTTTTTCTTCTTCCTCTTCCTTTTCTTCTTCAACTTCTTTTTCTTCCTCTTTTCTTCTTTTTCTTCTTCCTCTTCTTCCTCTTCTTCCTCCTCTTCCTCCTCTTCTTCTTCTTCCACTTCTTCTTTTCTTTTTCTTCTTCTTCTTCCACTTCTTCCTCCTCCGCCTCCTCCTCCTCCTCTTCTTCTTCTTCTTCTTCTTCTTCTTCTTCTTCTTCTTCTTCTTCTTCTTCTTCTTCTTCTTCTTCTTCTTCTCTTTCTTCTTCTCCTCCTCCCCCTTCCTCTTCTCCTCCTTCTCCTTCTCCTTTCTCCTTCTTCCCTCATTCTCCCCTCCTCCTCCTTCTCCTCTTCTTCTATCTTCTCCTCCTTTTCTTCCTTCTCTTCCTCCTCCTCCTCCTCCTCCTTTTTTTAGAGATCAAGTAGTGGTTTAATTAATAATTTCTTTTTATTGAAGCCTTTTGTTTTTTAAAACATATGCATGGATAATTCTTCAACCTTAACCCTTGCAAAACCTTGTTTTCCAATTCCCCCCCTTCTTCCACACTCTCCCCTAGATGGCAAGAAGTCCAATATATGTTCAACATGGTAGAAATATATGTTAAATCTATATATGAATACATATTTATACAATTATCTTGCTGCACAAGAAAAATCAAATCAAACTACAAAAAATGAGAAAGAAAATAAAATGCAAGCAAACAACAAATAAATGGAAAATGCAAGGACACTCAGTTCCCACAGTCCTCTCTCTGGGTGTAGATGGCTCTCTTCATCACAAAACCATTGGAACTGGTCTGAATCATCTCATTGTTGAAGAGAGCCACATCCATCAGAATTGATCATTATATAGTATTGTTGCCACGTACAATCATCTCCTGGTTCTCCTCATTTCACTTAGCATCAGTTCATGTAACTCTCTCCAGTCCTCTCTGAAATCATCTGCTGATCACTTCTTATAGAACAATAATATTCTATGACATTCGCATAGCACAATTTATTCAATCATTCTGCAACTGATGGGCATCCACTCAGTTTCCAGTTTCTTGCCACTACAGAAAGGGCCGCCACCAACATTTTTGCACATGTGGGTCCCTTTCCCTCCTTTAAGATTTTTTGTGATATAAGCCCAGTAGAAACACTGCTGGGTCAAAGATATGCACAGTGTGATAACTTTTTGATCATAGTTCCAAATTGCTCTCCAGAATGGCTGGCTCCATTCACAGTTCCAACAACAATGTATCAGTGTCCCAGTTTTCCCACATTCCCTCCAACATTCATCATTATCTTTTACTGTAATCTTAGCCAATCTGAGAGCCAATCGCGGTATCTCAGAGTTGTCTTAGTTTGCATTTCTCTAATCAATAATGATTTAGAACACCTTTTCATATGACTAGAAATGATTTCAATTTCTTCATCTGAAAATTGTCTGTTCATGTCCATTGACCATTTATCAACTGCAGAACGGCTTGAATTCTTATAAATTTGATTCAGTTCTCTAGACATTTTAGAAATGAGGCCTTTATCAGAACCCATGGGTATAAAAATGTTTTCCCAGTTTATTGCTTCCCTTCTAATCTTGTCTGCATTCATTTTGTTTATACAAAAACTTTTTTAACTTAATATAATCAAAATTATCTATTTTGTGATCAATAATGATCCTCAGTTCTTCTTTGGTCACAAATTCCTTCCTCCTTCATGGATCTGAAAGGTAAATTATCTTATATTCTTCTAATTTGTTTATATCATTTTTTACGTCTAGATCATGAACCCATATTGACCATATCTTGATATAAGGTGTTAGATGTGGGTCAATGCCTTGTTTCTGCCATACTCGTTTCCAATTTTCCCAGCTGTTTTTGTCAAATAAGAGTTCTTATCCCAAAAGTTGGGATCTTTGGGTTTGTGAAGCACTAGATTACTATAGTCACTGACTATTTTGTCCTGTGAATCTAACCTATCCTACTGTTTGACTTATTGAATCCACTGTTTCTTAGCCAGTACCAAATAGTTTTGATGACTGCTGCTTTATAATATAGTTTTACATCTGGTACAACTAAGCCACCTTCATTTGTATTTTTTTTCCCATTAATTCCCTTGAAATTCTTAACCTTTTGTTCTTCCAGATGAAATTTACTATTATTGTTTTCTAGATCTGTAAAATAATTTCTTAAGAGTTTGATTGGTATAGCACTAAATAAAGTAGATTAATTCAGGTAGTATTGATCATTTTTATTATATTCGCTCAGCCTATCCAAGAGCACTTGATATTTTTCAGTTGTTTAGATCTGACTTTATTTGTGTAGAAAGTGTTTTGCAGTTGTGTTCATAAGACAAAGTAGACTCCCAAATATTTTAATATTATCAACAGTTATTTTAAATGGAATTTCTCTTTGTACCTCTTGCTGCTGGACTTTGTTGGTAATATATAAAAATGCTAATGATATATGTGGATTTATTTTGTATCCAGCAACTTTACTAAAGTTGTGGATTGTTTTTAAAAGTTTTTTTAATTGATTCTCTAGGGTTCTCTAAGTATACCATCATATCATCTACAAAGAATGATAATTTGGTTTCCTCATGACCTACTCTAATTCCTTTCATCACTGTTTCTTCTCTTATTGTCAGAGCTAACATTTCTAATATAATATTGAATAGTGATGATGATAATTCTTGGAGTTTTAATTTTGGTTTCTCTTTCAGGAGGTGATTGGTGAATTCTTTTAGTGGCTTTTTAACCTTTTGATTCTAGGACATTAAAGCAGTTTTCTTTGATGATTTCCTGAAATATAATGTCTAGACTCTTTTATTCATCATGGTTTTCAGGAAGTGCAATAATCCTTAGATTGTGCCTCCTAGATCTATTTCCCAAGTCAGTTGCTTTTCCAAGTAGGCATTTTACATTTTCTTCTATTTTTTTTATTTTTTCTTTTGTTTTGCTTGACTGATTCTTGATGTCTCATTGAATCATTCATTTCCATTTGTTCAGTTCTGATTTTTAATGAATTGTATTCTTCAGTTACCTTTTTTTTTTTTTTTTTGGCCTGGTGAATTTTTAAATGAGTTGTTTTGTTCCCTGGATTTTTTTTCCATTTCACAAATTCTGTTTTTTAAGAAATTGTTTTCTTTTTCCATTTCACAAATTCTGTTTTGCAGGAAGTTGTTTTCTTTTTTCATTTTGTCAAATCTATTTTGTAAGGAGTTATATGCTTTTTCCATTTCACTAAATCTATTTTGTAAGGAGTTTTCATCACATAATTTCTGTGCTTCCTTTTCTAAACCCTCTTGCAAAGTTCTCATTTCCTTTCCCCATTTTCTTGTAGCTCTGTTTTAAGATGCTTTTTAATTTATTCCAAGAGAGCCTTCTGAAATAGGGATTGATTTATATTACCCTTTGGGGCTTCATCTGGAGATGATCTGCTTTTAGTGACCCCAGGTTTTGAAATCTGTTTTTTTTTTCTTTTACCATAAAAACTATCTATGGACAGGGTTATTTTTGCTTTTTTGTTCACTTTTTTGAAATGCTGAGGTATGCTTTCAGGGCAAAGGGGAAATTGTCCAAGCTTCCTCTACAAGCAGCTGGGCTTACTGACTTGCAGTGCTGGGTGGATATGGCCAGGTCTCATGAAATTCTTGTGCTTGGGGGTTTACTATTTACCTTTTGTGCTTGTGTTGGATGTTTTATAACTTCTCTGCTAATCTACTGGCTTACAACCAGAGCAGAGTAGCCAACACTGCTGCAGATTCCTTTCACTAGATTTTCTGACACAAGGAACCCACACCACCCTGGGATTGTAGGCTGCCTGCACTTGGCATCTGTGCTTGGCCTTCCTGCACTTGGCATACCTCCCTCTGTGCCCGATTGAAACAGACCTTTTCTTGAGATCTTCAAAATTATCTTATGTTGGTAATTTGTTACATCTGAATATTCAGGGGTCTGTCACTCTAAAACCAGTTTAGTGGCTGGATTTCCTGTTAGTGTGAAAAATCATGGGGAGAGTTTAGAAAAAAACATATCCCTTTTCCACCATCTTGGCTCCCTCTACATCCACATTCTTAAAGGAGAATTTAAGTGAGTTACAGGGGAAAAAAGTTAACAAAACCCTACTAATGGGGCACCTCAACTGTCCACATTCAGAACTTGATAAATAAAACCAAAAAATAAATAATAAAGAAACTAAAGAGATAAATAGAATATTAGAGAATTCATATATAACAGAACTTTGGAGAAAACTGAATGGGAACAGAAATAAATATGTTTTTCTCCAGAACACATGGCAACTACACAAAAGTTGACCATGTAAAAACCTGAAAATCAAATGTAGAAAGGCATAAATATTAAATGTATTCTTTTTTGGACCATAATGAAATAAAAATTACATGAAACAAGAGGCAGTAGAAAGATGGATTACAAGTTAATTGGAAACTAAATACATTAATCCAAAAGAATAGATGGGTCAAAGATGAATTATAGAAACAATCCATAATTTCATTGAAGAGAATGCCAACAATGACACAACATATTTATGGGATGAAGCCAAAACAGTATTTAGAGGAAAATTTATTTCCTAAATTCTTACATCAACAAAGTGGAAAAAGAACAGTTCAATGAACTGGGCATGCAACTAAAAAACCTTGAATGAAAAACATTAAAAATCTCCAGTTATGCCCCAAATTGGAAATTCTGAAAATCAAAGGTAAGATTAATAAGACTAATTTTTTTAAAAAGCTATTAAGCTAATGAATCTAAAAGCTGATTTTATGAAAAGACCAATAAAACATATAAACCACTGGTTAATTTTGTTCAAGAGAAAGAAGAAAACCAAATATCCAGGATCAAAAATGAAAAACTTAAATTCACCAAAAATGAAAAACAAATTAAAGCAATTCTTAGGATATAATTTTCCTGAATATATGCAAATAAATTTGACAATCGGAAAGCAATATTTATATTGCTATATATGCAGAATATTTATAAAAGCATAGATTAACATATCAGGAAATAGAATGCCTAAATAACCCCACCTTAAAAAAAAAGAAAGAAAAAGAAAAGAAAAGAAATTGATCAAGCCATGAATGACCTTTCTGGGAAAAAATCCCCAGGGCCAGATAAGTTCATGAATGAATTCTCCCAGAAATTAAAGAGCAATTATTTCTAATACTATATATACTCTTTGTAAAAATAGGCAAAGAAGGGGTCCTATCAAGCTACTTTTATGACACCAATATGGTGGTGGTACCTAAACTAGGAGAAGAAAAAGCAGAAAAACAAAATTATAAACCAATTTCCCTAATAAATATTGATGAAAAATTTTGAACAAAATATAAGCAAGGTGATTAAAACAATATCCAAAAGGATAATAATACACTATGTGTGGGTAGGATTTATACCAGATATGCAAGTCTGGTTCAGTATTAGAGAAACTACCAACATAATAGACCATAACATTAAGAATACCAATAGACATCATATGATTACCTCAATAGATGCTGAAAAAGCTTTTGCCAAAGTATAGCATCCATTCCTATTAAAACCACTAAAAACCATAGGAATAACATGAGGGTTCCTTAAAATGATAAGCAGCATTTATCTAAAACCATGACCAATCATTATCGCTAAGAGGAACAAACTAGAAACATTTTCAGAAATAACAGGGGTAAAGCAAGGGTACCAATGATCAATACTATTGCTCAATTTATTACTAGAAATGTTAAGCATAGCAATAAGAGAAGAAAAAAATTAAATTAGAATAGGCAATGAAGAGACAAAACTATCACTGATTGCAAATGATAAGATAGTATACTTAGAAAACCCTAAAGAATCAACTAAAAACTATTTGAAATAATTACCAACCTCACATGTACAAAAATATTTATACCAATCCTTTTTATGGGGGCAAATTTTAGAATCTGAGGGGAAATGAGGAATGGCTGAACAAGGAGTGGTATATGAATTTAATGTAATGTAATTTTTGATGGAAATGTGTTGTACTCCAAGTATTTGAGGGAGCTTTCACTCCAGAACCAGTTCAGAGGCTTAATTTTTTCTTGGTTTGAGGAAAGATCAGAGAAGCTCAATGAGAGTCGTGTCTGCACTCTGCCATCTTGGCTCCGCCCCAAATCATTGTATCCTTAAGAGTTGGGACATTCACAGTTGATCATCACACAATGATTCTGATACTATGTACAATATTTTTCTGACTCTGCTCATTTTGCTTTGTATCAGTTCCTACAAGTCTGCACAATGAAGGTAAAGGGCTGGAGCAGAATCTTTTATGTTTCAGGTGAACAAAAAAAGCAGGGGTAGCAATCCTTATCTTGGATCAAGTAAAAGCAAAAATAGATCTAATTAAAAGACATAAGGAAGGAATCTATATTTTACTAACGGGTACCATAGACAATGAAGCAGTATCAATACTAAACATATATGGACAAAGTGGCATAGCAAGCAAATTCCTAGAGGAGAAACTAACAGAGATGCAAGGAGAAATAGACAGTACAACTATACTAGTGGGGGATCTCAACGTTGCTCTCTCAAAATTAGATAAATCAAACCACAAAATAAATAAGAAAGAAGTTAGGGAGGTAAAGAAAATGTTAGAAAACTTAGGTATGATAGATCTTTAGAGGAAATTGAATGGCAATAGAAGGGAGTTTACTTTTTTCTCAGGAGTTCATGGAACTTATACGAAAACTGATCATGTGTTAAAGCATAGAAACGTCAAAATCAAATGCAGAAAGGCAGAAATAGTAAATTCATCCTTTTCAGATCATGATGCAATAAAAATCACATGTAATATAAGGCCAGGAGAAAATATATCAAAAGTTAATTGGAAACTAAATAATCTAATTTTTAAAGAATGAATGGGTGAAAGAGCAAATCACAGACACAACCAATAATTTCATCCAGGAAAATGATAATGAGACAACATACCAAATTTGTGGGATGCAGCCAAACTGGTTATAAGGGGTAATTTTATATCTCTAGATGCTTAGTTGCATAAAATAGAGACAGAGAAGATCAACAAATTGGGCTTACAATTTAAAAAGCTAGAAAAAGAAAAAATTAAAAACCCCCAATCAAATAGCAAATTGGAAATTTTGAAAATTGAAAATAAGAAAACTATTGAAATAATAAATAAAACTAAGAGTTGGTTTTATAAAAAAAAACAACAAAATAGATAAGCCTTTAGTTAATTTGATTAGAAAAAGAAAAGAGGAAAATCAAATTGTTAGTCTCAAAAAAGATAAGGGAGAACTTTCATCCAATGAAGAAGACATTAGAGTAATAATTAAAAGTTAGTTTGCCCAAAGTTATGACAATAAATTTGATAATCTAAATGAAACAGAGGAATATCAACAAAAATATAGATTGTCCAGGTTAACAGAAAAGGTACTAAATTATTTAAATAGCCCCATTTTATAAAAAGAAATAGAACAAGCTATTAACCAACTCCCGAAGAAAAAATTCTCCAGGGCCAGATGGATTTACATGTGACTTCTACCAAACATTCAAAGAACAATTAATTCCAATGCTATATAAACTATTTGAAAAAATAGGGACAGAAGGTATACTACCAAATTCCTTCTATCATACAAATATGGTGCTGATAGCTAAACCAGGTAGGGTGAAAACCGAGAAAGGAAACTATAGACCAATTTCCCTAATGAATATTGAATCAAAAATTTTAAATAAGATATTAGCAATGAGATTACAAAAAATCATCCCCAGGATAATACACTATGACCAAGTAGGATTTATACCAAAAATGCAGGGCTGGTTCAATATTAGGAAAACTATCAGCATAATCAATTATATTAATTGCCAAACTAACAAAAAAACCTTGATTATCTCAATAGATGAAGAAAAAGAATTCGATAAAATCCAACACTCATTCCTATTAAAAACACTAGAGAGTATAGGAAGAAATGGGCTTTTCCTTAAAATGATTAGTAGCATTTATTTAAAACCATCAGTAAGCATCATATGTAATGGAGACAAACTGCAATCATTCCCAATAAAATCAGGAGTGAAACAAGGCTGCCCACTGTCACCATTACTATTTAATATTGTATTATAAATGTTAGCTTTGGCAGTAAGAGAAGAAAAAGACTTAAAAAGAATTAGAGTAGGTAATGAAGAAACCAAATTATCACTCTTTGCAGATGACATGATGGTATATTTAGAGAACCCTAGAGACTCAACTAAAAAACTACTAGAAACAATTCACAACTTTAGCAAAGTGTCAGGATATAAAATAAATCCACATAAATCAGCAGCATTTTTATATATTACCAACAGAGTTCAGCAGCAAGAGATACAAAAAGAAATTCCATTCAAAATAACTGTTGATAGTATAAAATATTTGGGAATTTATCTTCCAAGGAAAAGTCAGGAACTATAGGAACTAAACTACAAAACACTTTCCACACAACTAAATTCAGACCTAGTCAATTGGAAAAACATCAAATGCTCATGGGTAGGCCAAGCAAATATAATAAAAATGATAATACTACCCTAACTAATTTACTTATTTAGTGCCATACCAATCAAACTCACAAGAAATTATCTGTAGATCTAGAAAAAAATAGTAGCAAAGTTCATTTGGAAGAACAAAAGGTTAAGAATTTCAAGGCAATTAATGAAAAGAAAAGGCAGATGAAGGTGGCCTTGCTGTACCAGATCTAAAACTACATTATAAAGCAGCGGTCATCAAAACCATTTGGTACCAGCTAAGAAATAGAGTAGTCGATCAGTGGCATAGGATAGGATCATAGGACAAACTAGGCAATAACTATAGCAATTTAGTGTTTGATAAACCCCAAGA
>JAJPUD010014366.1:21672-40876 GCA_023553655.1 Myrmecobius fasciatus | reverse complement strand
GGATGTGGGAAAACTGGGACACTGATACATTGTTGATGGAACTGTGAATGGATCCAACCATTCTGGAGAGCAATCTGGAACTATGGTCAAAGAGTTATCAAACTATGCATACCCTTTGAACCAGCAGTGTTTCTACTGGGCTCATATCCCAAAGAGATCTTAAAGGAAGGAAAGGGACCCATATGTGCAAAAATGTTTGTGGCAGCCCTTTTTATAATGGCAAGAAACTGGAAACTGAATGGATGCCCATCAGTTGGATAATGGCTGAATAAGTTATGGTATATGAATGTTATGGAATATTATTGTTCTGTAAGAAACGACCAATAAGATGATTTCAGAGAGGCCTGGGGAGACTTGCATGAACTGATGCTGAGTGAAATCAGCAGAACCAGGAGAACATTCTACACAGCAACAAGACTATACGATGATCAATTTTGATGGACATGGTTCTCTTCAACAATGATGTGATTCAAACCAGTTGTGCTGCGATGAAGATAGTCATATACATCCAGAGAGAGGCCTGTGGGAACTGAGTGTGAACCACAACACAGCATTTTAATGCTTTCTGTGAATATTTCCATGCATTTTGTTTTCCTTCTTAGGTTGTTTTTCTCTTTCTAGATCTGATTTTTTCTTGTGTAGTAAGATAACTGTATAGATATGTATACATATATTGGATTTGCCATATAATTTAACATATTTAACATGTATTAGACTACCTGTCATTAGGGGTGGAGTGGGGGGAAGGAGGGGAAAAATTTGGAACAAAAAAATTTTTTTGCAAAGATCAATGTAGAAAAATCACTCATGTTCTGTAAATAAAAAGTTTTAATTAAAAAAAAAGGTATGGGGGAATCTCAGAAATGTGATAAAAAGGGAGGTTGTGGGAACTGGGACTCCCAAGGCTGTTGTCTCCACTCCTATTTTTGGTCACCTTGTATTTTTGGAAACCACTCAAAATGTGCCCAGAAGTTGGAATAAAATGCAGAGAAGGTCATCATAGCAACAGATGCTCTTGTAAAGCACACTACCCAGATGGCATCTTAATAAGTACTATTAGGTGATAATGCCTTGGTTTATTTAATGTCTTTTTCCAGAGAGCTTTACCCTGTTAGACAGTGTATCCTCACAAAATCCAAAATACTGGGTGATTTAGCCAAGGTTATACAGCATGCAGTCCACAAAGGCAGGAGCCACCCCTAAATATTCCCATTCCCAGACACCAAAGCCTCAAAACTCTCCATTTGTTGCTGTGGCTCATGTAGGTGTGGAACATTTACTGTGGAACATCCTATCAGGGATAGAAAGGACTTTAAAACAGGTCAGAGAATGTAGAGCCCTTGGAAGAGATGATAGTAGAACTGGAAATCAGAACTTGAGATCATAGAATTTTAGAGCTGAAATGAACCTCTCATGTCAGAGCCAGGAAGAGACTTCAGTATACAGAATGTTACCACTGTGAGGTACCTTAAGACATAGAATGTCAAAACTGGAGGGCAGTGTAGACTGTCAAAGGTAGATAGGATTTTAGTGATTATATAGTCCAACTTCATTATTTCACATTTAGGAACACTGAAATGTAGAAAAATCAAGTGGCTTGCCCATGATTACAGAACAAGTTGGTACCAAGGGAAATCAGATCTCATGATTCTTCATATGTCTATGTCCAGAACTCTTTCTGTGGCATCTAATTTTTGTTCTGTTTTGGTTTTTTGCAAGGCAATTGGGGTTAAGGGACTTATCCAGGGTCACATAGCTAGGAAGTGTTAAGTGTCTGAGGTTAGATTTGAACTTAGGTCCTCCTGACTCTGAGACACTGTGCCATCTAGCTGTCACCTATTACATCTCATTTTTAAAAACACATTTAATGATTTTCTCTCTTAATTTTGCCAAGCCAATCTAACTGAACTTCCCAATAGCAATGGTCACCTCACTGAGACTTCTTCTGCGGGAACAGAATTGGACACAGAGGAAGTGCACAGTCCATACTTGATATACTGACTGGATGGAAGCTAGGGAAACCTACTGCCCCCCAGCCCCCGCTGGTGGTGGTCTTTTTCCCAGAAAAGGCAGCCTGGGGTAGAGAACAGAGGCCTGGAATAGAAGTCAAAGAGACAAGCTTCAGTGCCAGCTTAACCACTAATGAATTGTAGGGCCAAAGGAAAATGACTTTTCTTGGGTCCTCAGCTTCCCTCTCTAGAAACTGAGAGAACATAGAAGGTAAAAACAAGAGAGATCTTAACATCTATTCTAAATTCAAAAGGTCCTTACTCTTTTTCCCATCTATGGCTCACTGCACAGTGAAAAGAACTAGCTCTGAAGTTAGAGGCCCTGGGTTCAAATCCTTGGCCTTCCCCTCCCCTGGTCTCAGTTTTCTCCCTTGTAAAATAAGAGGTTGGATTAGGTGGCCTCTGAGTTCCTTTCCAGCTCATGTATGATCTTGGGCAAGACACTTCTCCTCCATGGGCCTCAGTTTCCTCCTCTAGGGTGGCATGGGGAGAATACTGACTTCTGAGATCCCTTTTGTGCTCTAGATCTAGAATGCCATGTTCTTTTTTCCTTTCTTGAGACTTGGGGGTCTTCCTCACCCAGGGCTATTGATGTTGCTTGACTATTCTCTTTTCTCTGCTCACCCCACCCCTCTTCATTTCATCTTGTTTCTGAGCCCTCTCGTTTTTAAGCAGAGAACCTGGCAAAGAATTGCTATAGCAACCAACAGACTGGCTCTGATTAACCAGAGTGAGTCATCCTGCAGAGCTGGAGGAGATCTAGGGAGGGAACAGAGTTTGGGGAAGGGAAAAGAGCTCCGGAGAGGACCCAGAGATAGGGAGGGAACAGAGGAGGGGGACACACCTAGGGAAGGGGACCAAGCTAGGGAAGGGAGCAGAGCTGGGAGAAGGAAAGGGGACAAAACTAAGGAGGGGGCAGAGGAAGGGGAAGAGGGGCAGGCACAGTTAGAAAGGGGACAGAGCTAGGGAGAGGGGCAGAGCTAGAGACGGGGACAGAACTAGGGAGGGGGAGAGACTTAGGGAGAGGAGCAGGGAGTAGAGAAGGGAGTAGAGATAGGGAGGGAGCAGAGCTAGGGAGAAGGACAGAGGTAGGGAAGGAGCAGAGGGAGGGGCCAGAGCCAAGGTGGGTTAGAGTTAGGGAGATGAGCAGAGTTAGAGGGGAGAGCTGAAGTGGGGAGAGAGAGCCAGGGAGAGAGCAAAAATGAGGAGGAACTGAGTTGGGGAGGAAACAGAGCTAGGGAAGGGAGCAGAGCTAGGGAAGAGGAGGGTATAGAAGGAAGACCAGTTTGCAAGGTTCAGATTTCCACAAAGAGGGAGAAGGCAAAGTATCCTAAGTGTCTGGCCCAGAGACAAAGCAGCTCTCAATAGAAGCAGCACAGGAGCTCAGAAAAGCTGGCACCACACACACACACACACACACACACACACACACAGAGTGAACTCTCAGGTCCTTTCCAGTTTGGGTTTGGTGTATGATACTCCTGATGATACTCATTTGACCAGTTATAATCAGGCCATACCTGGTCTGCAGCATAGTCTTAGGAGTACTTAGGAGTATTGAAGGGTCAGCAATTTGGCCACAGTTAAACAGCTCACGTGCATCAGAAACCAGCTTGGAACCCAGGTCTGCTTCACAGAGTTTAGAATGGCAAGACAAATAGGGATTTTAGACTTCCCCTCTTCTAACCCACTTCCCAGTTTACCAAGAAGGGGACTGAGAGTAACATGGCCCCTTATTCATGACCTCCCCTTACTTCCCTCCCTTCTCCCTCTCAGGATATGTTTTCTTTGCCACTCATTCTATTGAAGAGGTTTTCTTCAAGGCTTTCCATGACTTCCCTCCAGACAAATTCTTGTTCTCAGTCTTTATCCTTCCAAAGCTACATCCCTGTAGCATTTCTAAGTGCTCTGGGCATCTTCAAACTCTCTGAAGGGAAGCCGTCTCTTCCCCTTTCTCTTCCCCTCTCCTCCTTTGGCTTTCAGGATACTACATGGTTCCAGCTTTCATCCTGCTTCTCTAGCTTCAGTAGCTTTTCTTCCTCTTCCTCCCCCATGAATGATATTCTTGGTGTTCCCCTCTCCTCTCACTATGCAGTCTGATTCTCTATATACTCATTGATCTCAGCAACTACTGTGGTTTCAATTCTAGATAGATGCTCTGGAACCATATCTCCACTTGAATGTTCCATCAGTATCTCCACTTCAGTATAACCAAAAAAGGAACTCAGCAGTTTCTTCCCTAAACCTGAATTTCCTGTGACCTTAACTATTACGATTAATGGCAGCCATCTTTCTATCTATCCCCAGTCACCTAGGCTCAACATCTCAGACTTCTTTGGTTTTCCCATCTGTAGACCCCTCTCATTGGTAAGAAGTTGGTTCTCTATATTAAGCATAAATTTGCTGCTTGGTCAATCCATCTACTGCTGCCAGCTCTGCCCTCTCAGATCATGGAAGAAGCCCACCCAGGCAATGGCCTTTCCAATCTGGCTTTTATTTTCCAAGCTAAACATCCCCATTTTCTTCTCATGACCATGGAGTTGAATGACCCCTTGCTGTCCTTCCTCTGGATATTCCTCCTGAAAATGAGAACCCCAGAACTGAACAGTGTTCCATACGTGGGGTTTGTCTGAGGTAGCCCTCAATGGGACTCTCACCTCCTTTAGTTCTAGACACTTCATGCCTCTCTTCCATGTTCCAAGATACTATTAAGCTGCAATATACATTGCCATACAATCATACAGAGTTCAAACCCCACCTTTTTACAGAAGGGGAAACTGAGGACTAGAGAAGTCCCATAGGCTTATTTCGGAAGAGCTACAAGGGACCTTGAAGGTCACCATATCCATCATTTTCCAGATGGGGAAACTGAGACTCAGGGAGGCAAAATGACCTAGCCAGAGAGGAAATTAGACCCCCTTCCTTATGACTCCAGAGTCGGGGCTCTTTTCTGTATAAATACTGCTCAGTATTTTGTGCATGTGCACTTGTGTATATGTGTAAATTTTCATGCACATGTGTGTATATTGTCTATGTATATGTGTGTCTGTGTGTGTATGCATGGACATATGAGTGTTACATGCATGTACCTTGTGCATGTGTATGTGCTTACCTCTTGGATTCAGTGTGGAACAAGCTCCTGATCCCCATTTAGATCCTCTTTCCTCTCCTCCATGCCCCAGCTGCAGGTGTCCCTGGGAGAACAAGACCCTCATGAATCAATGAAGATGGAGGGATGGGATGGAAGGAAGGCCTCCTTTAGTGTTAATAGGACCTCTACAGGTGTTATTACCCTCCTCTATTTTCCACCAGAAAATTGTCCAAATGAGGCTGAATTACAGTCATACATATCTGCATCCCCTAGTAGGAGACCTTGGGGGGGGGGACTCACAGCTAGCAGGAGCTGGAGAAGGAAAGGCAGGGTACCCAGGATTGAAAGAATCTGTGTCAAGGATCCATGGCGACTGGTGACTGTATGATAGGCAGCCATGGTGAAGGGGGTAGGCTATTTCTCAGAGGAAATCAGAGCATTCATCCTATCTTATCACTGGTGCTTATATACCTCTGGGAGAGACCAGAGGACTAAGTGGGGCATACCCAGAAGTCTGAGGTATGGAAGGGCACCTGTAGGTGTCATTCTGTAGAATCCAAGCCCAGAGATAGTTTGGGAGGAAATCTGTCCTCCTTGGGGATGGGGAAGCTAGCTGGAGGAGAGTGTGAATCATCTATAGCACATGCACACACATGGAGACAGGTTCTCTTCCAACAATCATGCATCTAGATGTATAAATCTATTTTCTTCTGTTTCAAACCCCATCATTTTACACAGGGGGAAAGTGAGGCATGTGGAAATACATTTGCTTTAAACACTCATTCATCTAGTAAGCTTTTGTTAAGTATCGGGTTGGGTGCTGGGTGAAGCTGAAATCTTGTCTTTCTCCGTATAAGCTCTATGAACTTCAGAGTTCTAGATCTAAAGCTGGAAGGAACCCCAAAAGTAAAGATCAAGTCCAAGCCCCACATTTGACAGAGGGCAGGAAAGCAAAGGACTTACTTTAAGTTACGTGGAGAATTGTAGACGAGCTGGAAGGAACCAGAAAGGACACAATCTCTCCCTCCATCATCTTTCAAAGGAGATCTTCAGGGTGTGTAAATAGGCTTTGGGGTCAGAAGATTTGGATTCAAATTCTGTCTCTCTCATTTCTTTGTTGTGACCTTGAGCAAATTAACTTCCTCCCTCAGCCTCAGTTTCTTCCTCTGTCAAATGAGGGGGTTGGGCTGAATGACTTCAGAGGTCCTTCGCAGCTCTAGCTCTAAGATCCCGGGGGCCATGGCACTTATGAAGGGGAGACAAACATTGAGATAATGAGTAATAACAAACAAAATGATATAAGAAATGCACTAGAAAGAAGCACAACAAAACTTTCCCCCAATTTAGCCGCAACATGGGAATCAGGGTGGACTTCCCAGATGAGGTGGTATTGGAGATGGGAGGGCTAAAGGGGTGTTCTGGGCACAGTGTCCTATTCTGCCCGCCATGCCTGTGACCACTTTTATATTTGAAATGTAGGCTTCCAACAAATGCCAAGGTTATAATAATAAGCAATAATACTTGAGAAATGCATCCGGAACTTCACGCACTCGAGCAAACACATGACTGTTAAAGGGCAGAAGAATAAGGCGGAGGACTTGTGAGATAGGCAACAGGATGGTACAGATGTTACAGGATACTCAACTTGTAGCCAGAAAGCCCTGACTTCAAATCCTGATGCAGTTATTTACTTGTGAACCTCTCTGTTCCTCATTTTCTTCTTCTTTAAAACAAGAGAGCTAGACTTGAGGGCCTTTGAGGTTGCTTCTAGCCCTAAATCTGAACTCCCATACTTCCTTTGCGCTCAAATAAACATGAGCAAACACGTATGCAGAGACAACTTTTCTTCCAATAGCCAGGCTGAGAGACAACCTAGATCTGGCATCTATGGACACAGGGGAGCACAAGGCATGCACTCATACATGCATGTGGGTGGGCACATGAGGACACACAAAACAAGGATGCACACATGCACATGCATGCATGCATGCAAGCACACATGCATGTACAATGCATCCTGGGAATGTCATCTATAATACATGTGGGCATGCATACATGCATGTGGGTATGCTTTCTTCCCAATATACTGGCAGGGTGGGATAATGATTGGAGAAACTAGGAAAGCCTGGATTCAAGTCCTGTGTCTGCTACAGAGACTGTCTTACCCTGAACAAGTCACTCAATTGGGCAGCTCTCTAAGACTAAAAACTTCAGAGAATGTGCTA
The DNA here is from genome assembly GCA_023553655.1 of Myrmecobius fasciatus. Lineage (NCBI taxonomy): Eukaryota > Metazoa > Chordata > Mammalia > Dasyuromorphia > Myrmecobiidae > Myrmecobius > Myrmecobius fasciatus. Next base: position 33,551 of record JAJPUD010014366.1, on the reverse strand, counting down.
ATCTTCTTTGGTGAAGGGAATTTTCTCATCCAGGAGTCCCCTACATCTCTGAAACCTTAAGTCCCATTCTTGGCCCCATGTTGGCAGGTCAGTGAGCCATGTTTAATTCAATGCCTGTGCTTGTAGAAATACCACTCATGATCTTCTTTTCCCAGAAGCAGCTAGGTAAATCACTGCACCTGGAGTCAGGAAGAACTGAGTTCAAATGTGGCCTCAGACACTTATTAGTTGTGTGACACTGGGCAAGTCACTTTATTTCTATTTGCATCAGTTTCCTCAACTGTAAAATGGGGAATAATAATAGCTTTGACCTTTTAGGGTAGGAAGATCAAATGAAATGGTATTTGTAAAGTACTTGGCACAGTGCCTGTCACATAAAACATCTGTGTATATGTTTATATACCACTTAACATCCTCTCCTTCCTTGGGGATTGAAAGTGGGCAACCTACTGCTGAGACTTCCTGGGTCTGTGCTACCATGCCTAGGGAATGATGAACTTGACACCCTGATCTTTCTGCTTGCTGATTTCTTTAGAGACAGAGGAAGTCAATGCCATGTTCTCTCCATCAACAAGTGACCTCCATCAACAAGATGGGCCAGACCTCATCTCCTTAGAGTTCAAAAGTCTCTTTGAGAATAACACCACAACTGGGGGCTGAGCCAAGATGGTGGAGTGTAGACATGACTCTTTGTGAGCTTCTCTAATGATCTTCCTTCAAACCAACAGCAGATTAAGCCTCTGAACTGGTTCTGGAGTGAAAGCTCCCCCAAATACTTGGAGTACAACACATTTCCAGAAAAAATTACCTTGGAAGAACTCCAAAGCAGGTCTGTTTCAGACAAGCAGGGGATCGGGTGGTTTGCCTCACTCAGGCAGCAGCGTGCAGCCAGGGCTGGAGACTGGAGCTGGGACGGAACATGGTGGATTCTAAGCACCCGGGAAGTCCCTGAGAGACGCTTGGGCCACTTTGCTTTGCTTTCGGGCCTGTGCTTTGATAGATCTGCCTTTGGTAAAAGGTGAACTGTAAATAACTGAGAACATGGGACCTAGCCCAACCAGCCCCAAACTGGAAGTCAACCCAAACTGCCCCAGGGAAAGCAGCTGCCGCTCCTCTGCTTTAAACAGAGCCCAAGCTCTAAAAAATGAGTAAGAAACAGAAGAGCGCTCTCACCATAGACAGCTTTTATGGAGAGAAAGAAGGGCATACCCCAGATCCTGAGGGTCCTAAAGAGAAAGCAACTGAGAGGAAGCCACAAAGGTGGACATGAGCTGGTCCCCATTTCACAAGGCTTACCTGGAAGATTGCATAAAGAATCTCAAAAGAGAGTTAGAAGAAAATTGGGGAAATGAAGTGAGATCAGTGCAAGAAGGATATAATGCCCTACAAAAGAGATATGAAAGACAACAATTCACTGAAAAACAAAATTGGTGAAATGGAAAAAGACACCAACTCACTGAAAAACAAAATTGGTAAAATGTAAAAAGACTGCAATGAACAAAAAACTTCAATTGGACAGTTACAAAAGGAGCTTAAAAAAGGTAACTGAAGAAAATAATACTTTAAAAATTAGAATTGAACAAAGAGAAGGGAATGACTCAATAAGACTTCAAGAATCAGTCAATAAAAAAAATGAAAAATAGAAGAAAATTTGAAATATCTCCTAGGAAAAACAACTGACTTGGAAAACAGATCTAGGAGAGACAATCAAAGGATTATTGGACCCTCTGAAAGCCATGATGAAAAACAAAACCTAGATGCTATCTTCCAGGAAATCATGGAAGAGAACTGCCTTGATGTTTTAGAATCAGAAGGCAAAATAGCCATTGAAAGAATTCACTGATCATCTCCTGAAAGAGACCCCAAAATTAAAACCCCAAGGAATATCGTGGCAAATTTCAGGACTATTGCACCAAGGAAAGGGTATTGCAAGCAGCTAGAGAGAAACAGTTCAAATACGGAGGAACTGTCATTAGAATTACACAAGATCTGTCAACTTCCACATTAAAGGAATCAGATATTCCGAAAGGCAAAAGAACTTGGATTACAGCCAAGAATAAGTTATCCAGCTAGAATGAGAATTATCTTCCAGGGAAGAAGATGATCATTCAATGATACAGGAGAATTTCACCTATTTCTAATGAAAAGACCAGATCTGAACAAAAAATTTGACGTCCAAATACAGAACTCAAGAGAAGCATAAAAAGGTAAAAAGGGAAGAACTCTTGAGAAGTATATTTCTACTATGGATATCCTTAAAAAATGGGGGTATAATTTGATTTTACTTTGATCAAATGGAAAAGAAGTTAGAGGTGGAAGGGCTATAATACTGGAAAAAGAGGGGAAAGGAGGTAAAATAAAGTAAAAAAGGAGGTAAAAATAAGGTAAAATCTCATGAAGAGGCAAAGAAAATTAATATAATTGAGGGAATGAAGGAAGAGCGATGATCATTGTGTGAATCTTACTCTCATCAGAATGGGCTCTAAAAGAGTATATCAGACACATTTGGTTTCATAGAGAAACTTGTCCTTCCTTATAGGGAAGTGGGAGGTAAAGGAGGAAAAGAAAGGGATAGACTAATAGAAGGGAAATTAGAAGAATCAGGGGAAAGGTGTGAAAAAGGAAGGGCTCTAAAGGGGGGAGGACTGTTAGAGGGAGGTCGTCATCAAAAACAAATACTGGGGAGGGAGGAAGAAAGAAAGGGGAAAGGGAAGAGAAAAACATGACTTTGGGTAAATAAGATGGCAGGAAATACAGATTTAGTTATTTTAACTATGAATGTGAATGCAATGAATTTTCCCATAAAAATGGAAGCGGATAGCAGACTGGATTAAAATCCAGAATCCTACAATATGTTGTTTGCAAGAACCACATCTAAAACATAGTGACACATACAGGGTGAAGGTAAAAGGCTGGAGCAGAATCTATTATGCTTCAGGTGAATAAAAAAAAGCAGGGGTAACAATCCTGATCTCAGATCAAGTAAAAACAAATATAGATCTAATTAAAAGAGATAAGGAAGGAAACTATATTTTACTAAAAGGTACCATAGGTAATGAAGCAGTATCAATACTAAACATATATGCACCAAGTGGTATAGCATCCAAATTCCTAGAGGAGAAATTAACAGAGATGCAAGAAGAAATAGACAGCAAAACTATACTAGTGGAGGATCTCAACCTTGCTCTCTCAGAATTAGATAAATCAAACCACAAAAAAAATAAAAAAGAAGTTAGGGAGGTAAACAAAATGTTAGAAAAGTTAGGTATGATAGATCTTTGGAGGAAATTGAACGGAGATAGAAGGAAGTTTACTTTTTTCTCAGGGGTTCATGAAACATATAAAAATTGACCATGTGTTAGGGCATAAAAACCTCAAAATCAAATGCAGAAGAGCAGAAATAGTAAATGCATCCTTTTCAGATCATGATGCAATAAAAATCACATGCAATATAAGGACAGGAGAAAATACACCAAAAGTTAATTGGAAATTAAATAACCTAATTTTAAAGAATGAATGGGTGAAAGAGCAAATCATAGACACAATCAATAATTTCATCCAGGAGAACGACAATAATGAGACAATATACCAAAATTTGTGGGATACCACCAAAGCTGTTATAAGGGGTAATTTTATATCTCTTAGATGCTTACTTGCATAAAATAGAGAAAGAAAAGATGAATGAATTGGGCTTACAAGTAAAAAAGCTAGAAAAACAGCAAATTAAAAACCCTCAATTAAATGCCAAATTGGAAATTCTGAAAATAAAAAGGGGAGATTAACAAAATTGAAAATAAGAAAACTATTAAATTAATAAATAAAACTAAGAGTTGGTTTTATGAAAAAAAAACAACAAAATAGATAAGCTTTTTGTTAATTTGATTAGAAAAAGGAAAGAGGAAAATCAAATTGTGTTAGTCTCAAAAATGATAAGGGAGAACTTTCCTCCAAAGAAGAGGAAATTAGAGTAATAATTAGGAGTTACTTTGCCCAACTTTATGCCAATAATTTGATAATCTAAAAGAAATGGAGGAATATCTACAAAAATATAGATTGCCCGGGTTAACAGAAGAGGAAATAAATTATTTAAATAGCCCCATTTTAGAAAAAGAAATAGACCAAGCTATTAATCAAATCTCCAGGGCCAGATGGATTTACACATGAATTCTACCGAACATTCAAAGAACAATTAATCCCAATACTATATAAACTATTTGAAAAAATAGGGAAAGAAGGCATACTACCAAATTCCTTCTATGACACAGATATGGTGCTGATAGCTAAACCAGGTAGGGTGAAAACAGAGAAAGAAAACTATAGACCAATTTCCTTAATGAATATTGATGCAAAAATTTTAAATAAGATATTAGCAACGAGATTACAGAAAGTCATCCCCAGGATAATACACTATGACCAAGTAGGATTTATACCAGGAATGCAGGGCTGGTTCAACATTAGGAAAACGATCAGCATAATCAATTATATTAATAATCAAACTAACAAAAAATCATGTGATGATCTCAATAGATACAGAAAAAGCATTTGATAAAATCCAACATCCATTCCTATTAAAAACACTAGAGAATATACGAAGAAATGGGCTTTTCCTTAAAATGATTAGTAGCATTTACTTAAAACCATCAGCAAGCATCATATGTAATGGGGACAAACTAGAACCATTCCCAATAAGATCAGGAGTGAAATAAGTTGCCCACTATCACCATTACTTCTCAATATTGTATTAGAAATGTTAGCTTTGGCAGTAAGAGAAGAAAAAGAGATTAAAAGAATTAGAGTAGGTCATGAGGAAACCAAATTATCACTCTTTGCAGATGACATGATGGTATACTTAGAGAACCTTAGAGACTCAACTAAAAAACTACTAGAAACAATTCAAAACTTTAGCAAAGTTGCAGGATTCAAAATAAATCCACATAAATCATCAGCATTTTTATATATTACCAACAAAGTTCAGCAGCAAGAGATACAAAAAGAAATTCCATTCAAAATAACAGTTGATAGTATAAAATATTTGGGAATCTATCTGCCAAGGAAAAGTCAGGAACTATATGAACTAAATTACAAAACACTTTCCACACAAATAAAATCAGACCTAGTCAATTGGAAAAACATTAAGTGTTCATGGGTAGGCCAAGCGAATATAATAAAAATGACAATACTACCCAAACTAATTTACTTATTTAGTGCCATACCAATCAAACTCCCAAGAAATTATTTTACAGATCTAGAACAAATAGTAGCAATGTTTATCTGGAAGAACTAAAGGTCAAGAATTTCAAGGGAATTAATGAAAAAAAGGCCGATGAAGGTGATCTAAAACTATATGATAAAGCAGCAGTCATCAAAACCATTTGGTAATGGCTAAGAAATAGAGTAGTTGATCAGTGGCATAGGATAGGATCACAGGACAAACTAGGCAATAACTATAGCAATATAGTGTTTGATAAACCCAAAGACCCCATCTTTTGGGATAAGTACTCACTATTCGGCAAAAACTGCTGGGAAAATTGGAAACTAGTGTGGAAGAAATTAGGGCTTGACCCACACCTAACACCACATATCAAGATAAGATCTAAATGGGTTTATGATTTCGATATAAAGAATGATATTATAAGCAACTTAGAGGAACATAGTATAGTTTACCTCTCAGACCTGTGGAGGTGGAATAAATTTATGTCCAAAAAGGAAGTGGAACTCTTAATTGAACACCAGATAGATAATTTGGACTATATTAAGTTAAAAAGTTTTTGTACAAACAAAACTAATGCAGATAAGATTAGAAGGGAAGCAATAAATTGGGAAATCATCTTTACATTTAAGGGTTCTGATAAAGGCCTCATTTCTAAAATATAGAGAGAATTGTCTCATATTTATAAAAATTCAAGCCATTCTCCAATCAATAAATGGTCAAAGGATATGAACAGACAATTTTCAGAGGATGAAATTAAAACCGTTTCTAGTCATATGAAAAGGTGCTCCAAATCACTATTGATCAGAGAAATGCAAATTAAGACAACTCTGAGGTACCACTACACACCTGTCAGATTGGCTAAAATGACAGGAAAAGATAATGACGAATGTTGGAGGGGATGTGGGAAAACTGGGCACTGATACATTGTTGGTAGAACTGTGAATGGATCCAGCCATTCTGGAGAGCAATTTGGAGCTATGCTCAAAAAGTTATCAAACTGTGCATACCCTTTGACCCAGCAGCATTTCTATTGGGCTTATATCCCAAAGAAATCATAAAGGAAGGAAACGGCCCCACATGTGCAAGAATATTTGTGGCAGCCCTTTTTGTAGTGGCAAGAAACTGGAAACTGAATGGATGCCCATCAATTGGAGAATAGCTGAATAAATTATGGTCTATGAATGTTATAGAATATTATTGTTCTGTAAGAAACGACCAGCAGGATGATTTCAGAGAGGCCTGGAGAGACTTGCATGAACTAATGCTGAGTGAAGTGAGCAGAACCAGGAGATCATTATACATGCCAGCAAGACTATATGATGATCAATTCTGATGGACATGGCTCTCTTCAACAGTGAAATGTTTCAAACCAGTGCCAATTGTACAGTAAAAAAGCCATATACATCCAGAGAGAGGGATATGAAATGTGGACCACAACATAACATTTTCATGTTCTCTATGTTTGCTTGCATTGTGTTTCTTTTCTCAGATTTTTTTTCTTGTGGATACAGTTTTTCTTGCACAACAAGATAAGTGTGGAAATATGTATACATATATTCGATTTGTCAAGTATTTTAACATAATTAACATGTAGTGGACTTCCTGCCATCTAGGGGAGGGGTGGGGACGAGGGGGGAAAAATTTGTTAATGGAAAGCTTTGTAAGGGTCAATGTTGAAGAATTACCCATTCACATATGTTTTGCAAATAAAAAGCTTTAATAAAGAAAAAAAAAACAACAAAAGAGAGAATAACACCACAACTACTGAACCCCAGAGAGGGAAAAGGACTGACAACAGAGCTGAGAACAAAAAGCCAAGTCACTTGGCTTTCCTCACTTTTTTATAATAGGAGACTCCATCTTTGTATTATTATGGTCCATGCTTTGATGCATTGGGACCACCATTTGGTAAACCGCTCTATTTTTTGTCTTTCCCTGGTTCATGTTAGGTCAAAGATGGGGAATTTTTCTGCCAAGGGCCATTTGGATACTTATAACATCACTTGAGGGCTATATAAAATGATCAACTTATGGAATTCAAGCAGAAGGAGATTGTATCTTAGCTTTCATCTCATCATCCCCTATGGTTACCTTAGCAAATGGTTTCTAGGGCCTTATATGGCCTTATAAGGCCATCAGGCCAGACATTCCCCACCCCTTGCACCTGTTATCCCCCTTTCCATTTTCCTTTTGTGTGTTGAATTACCTTCCTAGATGGTAACCTCCATGAGGGCAAGGATTATCTTTTTCTTATTTTTATCCCCAGCTCTTAATACTGTGCCTGGTACTTAATAGGCACTTGATAAATATTAACTAAACTGAAGTGAATTGAATACAGTGGCTATGAATTAGCTGACCATTGAGATCTCTTCCAGCTCTCAGCTTCTGTGATTCCATGGGAACTTTCTGTTTTTCTGTGACTTCCTTGGGGGATACTCCCACTGGGAGCTCTGGGTCAAAAGGGATGGACACTATTCCTTTTCTTAGCATGACTCCAAATTACTCTTTAGAATGATTATACCTATTTGCACCTTCACCAACAATCCATTCATTTCACATCCATGCAAAGACAGTTTTTTTTTTTTACATAATAGAGTGTGTCTACTCGGACTCTTCCTAAATATTCAAATGTATTACTAGCCCATAAAATCATTAATCTTTTGGGGAATAGATAGGAAGTTGGCCCTGATTCATATAGGATGTTGGACCTTCGAAATCAGAAAGTCTGATTGATACTCTTGTAGAAAGAAAAGAACTGAGACTAAGGAGATACTGGCTTGCTCAAAATTGCACAGTTAGTAAGTAGTAGATCTAGAGCCTTTGACTCTCAACCCAGAGCTCTTTCCCCTGTCTATTGCTCACTAGCCTCCCATAATAAACTCTAGCTACCAAATCTGAGGCACTAAAGAAGATAACAAAAAAAAAAAACCTAACAGAGAGGCAAGCTTTCTGCCCATAGTTCAGAGAACTGAAAAGGACCTTGGTCTGATGCCCTCATTTTACAGACAAAAAACTGAGATCCACACAAGGTAAGTGGCTTAGCCAAGGTCACTAATGTATCAGAACAAGAGCCAGAATTTGAAATTAGGACCACTGACTTGAAATCCAGGGCTCTGTTCATTTTATCACAATGGCTCACCCTCTTGAATTACTTTCCATTATTTTGTATTTATTTATCAAAGCCGTTCCCAGGGATTATAGTATTTTGGTTGAGCGTATTTCCTTGACCCAGCCAAGAACAGATGGGTAGAGGCAGAGAAAGTTCACTGGAAAATCTCCCAGAAAAGTGGAAATGTAGGCTGTGGTTTAGCATAGAGGTGTCAAACACACAGCCCACATATCTCGTGTGTGGCCCACAACACTCCCACAGCCTGAACCAGATTAAAATGTCATTGGGAAATATTTAACAACATAAATAAAAATACAATAAAATAAAATTATCATATTTTAAACTAATTCATTGTGAGGCGCATAGGATCCTTATGTACAGATTGTTGTTATTCAGTCATTTTAGTCATGGTTGACTCTTCATGATTCCATTTGGGCTTTTCTTGGCAGAGATACTCGAATGCCTTGCAATTTCCTTCTTCAGTTCATTTTACAGATAAGGGAATGGAGACAATTGGGGTGAAGTGACTTGCCCACGATCACAAAGCTAGAAAGAGTGTGAGGTTGTATTTGAATTGAAATCTTCCTGACTCTAAGCCTGGCACTCTATTCACTGCAGCACCACCTAATTGCCTATGTACAGATTAGTCACCTCCATTTGTGCTCATCGACTCACTTTCCTCTAAACCAAACATAATTAGCAATATTAATAAAGGGCCAAAAACATTTGTCATCTATTACCAAGCCAAGTCCTAATGGTTTTATATTATCTCTCATTTAAACTAAATAAGTAAAACTTACTTCTCCACACCAGATGGTGCAAATAATAGAGCGGACTCTAGAGATCTTGACTTTAGTCTTCATACTTTCTTAGGGGTGCATCACAAGCTGTTCTAACACTAAGTATCCTCAGAACTTGGGCATCGGGAGAGTTCAGCCCAGTCACTCCTGCTGTGACCCCCACTTTACCTGAACCCTTCCTAGAGACTAAGGAATCAGGATTTTAGATCTATAGCTGGAAAGGATTTTGGAGATCCTTGAGTCCAGTCCCTTCATTTTATTGATGAGGAAATTGAATCCTAGAAAGATGATTTGCCTAGCATCACACGGTTTTAAGACAGGATTGGAATCCAACTCTTTCCAACTTCAATTTCAGCACCCTATCCACAGAATTATTAAGAAATTCCCTGAGAAGCCCCACCAAGTTATTCCTTCACCATCAATTGGTAGTCGATGAAGGGTTTGACCCATTTGCCTCATCAACTGGTGTTCATGGTGAACATTTAAGGGAAACTTGGAAGTCACTCAGGCTCTAGAGTGAAGTCTTGGCAAACTCTGGGATAGCCAGTTTTGCTTCTTTTATTTCATATGCTAAGTGCAAGAGATACAAATATGAGTATAAAAACTCTTTGCCCTTAAGGTACTTAGAATCTGCTGAAGAGGAATAATATGAATAAAAAAAGGCTGAGGGTAAGGTAACAAAAAAGAGAATGATGAGACCAAGTGCTAGAGAGAAATTTGACGACTTGGAGGGACTGGGATTAACTCCTGGCTCTGCTACTTCCCACCAGAGTGACTGTGGACAAGTCCCTTTGAGGGCCCCTTTTCCCCCATCTGTAGAATCAGATGGCTGACCTAGATGATTCCAAAAGTGTTGTTCAGCTCCAGATCTTCCGATCTGTTACAATTTGAAGTTGGGGGGGGGGGATAATAGAAAGCTTTAGGAAGGGGAAAGCACCTGAGCCCGGCCTTGGGTGACTTTAGCAATTGTAGATGATGAATGCCTTCAGGCGTAGGGAGCATTGAAGAGAGGACAGAGACAAGATGAGATGACTTAGAGGTAGAAAGGGCCTTTAGTCTAGAAAGGTCTACTCTGACCTCTCCTTTTACAGAGAAATAAAAAGACCTAGATTAGGGGGAAAGGACCTTAGACTACAGAGTACAGAATGTTCAATACTCTCCATTATAATGTTTTCCAGCTCTGATATTCTTCCAGCTCTGGCATTTTATGTTCCAAGGCTCCATCCAATGGTTCTCTATAAAAAGATCTAACACATATCGCGTGGCCATCCCACAAAATTTTTGAGAGCTAACATGCAATCACCCTCACATCACCCAAGCTTTCTCCAGGGAGAAGTTGAAAGATGAATAAGAAACATTCACAATTATATTCTTCCCTTCACTGAGTCGAAGCCAACCTATTTCTGAGAATGAGCCGACTTACTTTCTTCATTGATAAATTTTATTGCAACTTCTATTGACAGATCCATCCAGATACACCAATAGGAATGGAAGAAAGACATTGCAAGCATAATCTGAAGGAAGAACAACAAAAACAAAATAAAAACAAAGAAAACCAAAGAATAAGCAAAACAACATTCCCTCTCCCCTTCTCCAGCAAAATCCCAAACAATTCATAAGCAATTAAGCAAAATACAAATAAACGGCTGTGGATGAATACAGCTGTGTTCTGTGGTTAGTCACCAACTGAGAAAAGAAATCATAATGGTACACATGAATCTTTTTTAAATTTTTTGATGCTTCATGCTTAACATCACAATCACTTTCTAGTAATCCCCCCTGAAGGTCCTGTCCTTATTCAAACAAAATTTAAAAGTTAAGAAAAACTGACCATTATGGCAACAGCTGAAGTGCCACGCCAACATTTCAATTAACCCCTGCCTAACCCTGAAAGCTTAGATAACTTAAAGTACAGCGAAACCCCTGGGCCCTGTAAGGAAAACTGCTATTTCACCATATCCCACATGACTTAACTCACCTGTCCTCAAGGACAACATGAGACATCTTCTTGGCCCCGTGCAAAACCCCCTATAGATCTCTACCCCTTGTGCACCCCTCATGCACAATGATAAGCACAAACTCAGCATCCAGTGCTCAATCCCCCTGCAGGCACCTGTTGGCCCCATGACAGAGACATTGCAGTAAGCTCCCTCTTCTCTTTTCAATCAGCTCCCTCCTTTGTTAACCATCTTGACCAGCATAAGGCCTAAGGATATCCCCATATAAGGAACCAACTGCAGGCTTTTTTTTCTTCTGTACAACTATTGCTTATGGCATAAGGACCCTCCCCCTTATGGTTTTTGCTTCTTATAAGTTCGACTCTCCCTCCATTAAGACCTGCTCAGATTTGGAATCATTTTCCCCCTTCCAGCTGCACCCACATTTCAATAAATCTCCACATCATATTCCTGTCTTATCTCACATCTGTTTCGCCACAGCACTGCAACCAACAGATTAGGTAACATTCTACAATTGTAGACCACCACTTCTGAAATGAGAGGAAGGAAACATGTTCTCAGGTCCATTTTCTGGAACCAGGATTGAATACTCTGGAGCATTAACTTGAACAAACTAGTCACTCTTGTCCATTCATTGTAGGCGCTAGGAATACTAGAGTATTATGAGCTAGGAGCTCTGTCTGGGGATTGATTTTTTTTAACATTAAGGGGTAAATAAACCCAATGTTTGTGCTTTCTCTCTCTCTCTCTCTCTCTCTCTCTCTTTCTCTCTCTCTCTCTCTCTCTCTCTCTCTCTCTCT